>BQNB010180492.1:0-12672 GCA_026074375.1 Tanacetum coccineum | reverse complement strand
CTTCCCCTATGCAACCCATGAGGGATTTCTATGGTTGTTATAATTGGATGGTCATGGTCATCAATGTTGAATTTGTAAAGGGTAAGCTGTCTATCCTCAGTTTCTAGCAAATAGAAGACATCATTACAATATATTGCACTGGCAAAATGAGCAAAATTATAGTAGATTAACCGCTTCCTATACAGGCTCCAATTGCCTGTCTTAGAAGAGTAATCTTGAATTTCAAAGGCCATTCTCAATACAACAGTTACGTGATAATGTGAATCATCATGCGAGTTTTCTGGTTGCGGAAGCCTTTAAATAGATTAGTGTATGGATTATATACGTAATCAAAAGCAGGCGACCCCGAACCACTACACAGAAGGAAACCATTGCAAGATTGCAAGATCTTAACATTACCAGCCTCCTCATTGGAGCCAAGAGTGAATGAGTTATCCATAGCGGATTTTCTTGACTCAAGTGTGGTATCTAACGACACAAAATCACATTTAAATAACCTTCTATGGTGATTACTAAAAAGGCCAGCAGGAGGATCAAAGTTAGGAATTTTGTTGTGGCTAAGGGTGAAATCAGGGGAAGTGAGAATTTGTAGCCATTGTTTTTATACGGTTGTAAAGAGATGAATACATAGAATAGGTAATCGGATTAATATTTTAGTCAAAAGGTCGTCGTTTGTAAAGACTAGATGTGGTTGTGCAGAGTTTTCTCGACCACGTGTGCTGCGAATTTGTGACATCATCTCTGGTATGTAGTGATTTTTGAAGTTGTTGCCAAATTTATTAAAATGGAATAAAAATAGTGTGTTAAATTACTTTGGGAAGACACAAAATCGGGTGGGAAAAGCACTTTATGAACACGAAAAATCTGACACACCATTAAATAGAGAATACAAGAGAACAATCTAACACCAAAATTGTAGGGACGAAATTTGCAATTTCTCTTTTCTAGTAGGGTAAATTTTAAAGTCAAATGTCACTTATTCAAGTTAAAGTCTACCTAATAAAGTATCATTGTTGGTCCTGGTCCTTAAAAACATTAAACTAGTATTATTTTAGACACCACCCCAATTGACTCGTAAAAGTCAAACTTATCATAACATATTACTTCAACATTTAAAAGTATACAATGCTGAATAAGGTTTCACCATAGTTGTTCATAAGTAGTTATTCATATACAAGCAACATTATGTAGGTGTTTGTTTTTGTTGATTATCCTAAGACTAATCTTGCATAACTTTTTATGCTTATTTTGTAATGACTCGCTATCGAAAGATGAACTACTATAGTAAGGAGTATCGTAGAGTACCTCATTGTTGTCAAGTGCCATGATACAATTCTCATCCCTATTGGATTCGTCTTCTTCATCACTTTTACTCAACATCCTCCAACGAACGCCTTTTGGTCGTTAAAGGAGTGTTTGGGACAATCACTTATGAAGCGATTAGATCACCACACTTGAAGCATCTTTGATCCTCCTTTCCCTTCTTCTCTTCCTTTATTTTCTGAAAACTCTTCTTGTCGTCATGAGGTTGACGAACGAATTTCCCTCTTCTCTTAAAGAATTTCTTAAAATCTCTTACAGCCATGGCATATTCTTCATCACTTCCCGAACATGACTCATATCCGTCACTTGATACTTTTCTTGCTTTTAGAGCAAGAGATTTATACTTTTCCTTCTTGATCTTAGAAGCTTCCAAGTCCTTTTCAAGCACTACCTCATAGACCTTTAGGTTTATAATGAGCTCGTCTAGAGGTAGTGTTGATAAGTCCTTAGATTCTTCTATTGTTGTCACCTTTGGACGCCACTTAGTAGGAAGAGCCCTTAAGAATTTCCTAACACGATTATGACTTGAAAAAGATTCGTCAAGTGCTTTTAAAGATGTAATAATAATATTAAATCTAGCAAATGCGCAATCAATGGTTTCATCATCGGAAATCATAAATTCTTCATATTTTTGAACAAACAAATCTATCTTATTATCTTTAACTTGTTTGTTACCTTTATGAGTAATAATAAGAGAGTTCCAAACATCTTTAGCGGTTTTACACATGAATATTCTTTCATATTCCTTTTTAGGTAAGACATTGTATAAAACCATTGTAGCCTCATCATTTTTAGAAATTATTTTCTTATGGGTTTCTTTGAAATTTTCATAAGGGATGACTTCATCCTTTTCGTATCCTTATTTTAATGGTAGGTTTATAATCACCATAAACTATGATATGCCAAATATCAATATCCTTAGACTTCACATAAGTTTCAAAATGATTTTTTCAATATATAAAGCAATTAGCCTCAAAGAGAGATGGTCTTTGCATATATTGACATTCTTTGTAGTTTTCTGAATCCATTATCGTTTAAAGATTTAAAATATAGTATATTTTAAAAACTTTGTTAACCTAGCTCTGATACCAATTGTGGAAAACTAGAAGAGGGGTTGAATAGTTTTACCAATTTAAATTTGCTTTTTAAAAAGTTAGTTTGAACTTATGTGAAGTTGACGATATTGATGTTTGTATGATATGCTAACTGAATATAAAATGCAAGTAAATAGCGAGTAAGAAAGATAAAACTGAGACACAAGTGTTTATAGTAGTTCGGCTACAAAGACACCTTCCTTACCCTACTACACTCCCCAAGTCACCTACTCGAGAGTTTGTAAACACTAGTCACCAATATCCTTCAATCGACGGAGAAGCCTCACAACGTCACGTCACTTACACCTTTTAACGGTACAAAACTAAATATCGGATTCTAACAAAGGTAGAATCAACCCAATGCAATCACACTTCTTTTGCAAGGACGATGTATGATACTAAAACTACCAGATGATATACAAGATACAACAAAGTGCTCTTGATGAGATGATGGAGATGCGAATCAAGGTAGCTTGAACTTGATCGTCTCGTATGCTATTTCGGCAATTTCTTCTACAAAGAGAATTACCTACAAATGATATATGCAACTAACTAGAACTGAAAATAAGAGAATGCTCAGATTGTTGGAGAGATCAAAATGAGAATTCGTGAGTATAACATGAGAAATGGCTTGGTATCGGCATTATGACACTTGTCTTGTAGCACGGTTATATCGGTTCTTGTAACCGGCCAATGTAAACTAATAGAACCGACATTTTGACACTTGTCCTGTAGCACAGTTTTACTGGTTCTGGGAACCAGCCAGTGTAAAGTTATGGAACCGGCTTTATAAAATACAATCCAAATTTTAGATTGCTAAATCTTGAAAGATTATGTGTAATCGTGGTAGATTTTCCTAAGATATGGTAAGATGATTATGTCATCAATGATATAAATAAGAAATGAAAAATACATGTGTAAATGATTAGTTTAAGTGATAAATTATTAAATGATTACTTCCAACAATTTATGTTTTGTTATTGACAAAATACGAGAAGATTGTAAGATAGAAATAAACGTTTTTTACTGGTTTATTTGTATTAACATGTACATTCCATATTCTTTAATTTAAAAAGTATGTTTTCACTGAAATGTCGCCAGAAACATAGCATTAGAAAGAGCAAAAGATTTACACAATCAACATAGTTGCAAGTCTTATAAAGTCATTAATATGTTCACATCCTAGTAGCCATCACAAGTCATGCCATATAATTCGTTATTAGGCTCCAAAACGTGAACAACTAAAACTCCAACCATTAGCATTTAGCCGAAATAACTACATTCAAGATATATAAGTGGTCGGACATCATGCAAACGAGCTCGACACGCAGTTTAATAACCTGAAAATTATTTAGACGATAAAAAGTCCACTTGTTTTAATGCCAAATTTTAACATGTCCACCTATGTCTCCAACGTTAATACTTAGGGGTATTTATTTAGGCTTATATGTGGGCTTATGAGCTGATATAAATTCGGGTTATAATTTGTAAGCCTTAATTTTCTTAGGTTTATTTATAAGAGTAATGAGGCTTTATAAGCTTATTAGATATAACAAAGGTTATTTAAGCTGTAAGTGTTAAAGTAAAGCCGATTACTATGAGGCTTAGCGAAAAACGATATAAGCTTAACTGTTAAACAAACACCCCTTAACCCAGATCTTGTTTTCACAAATCTATTTCCACATATGTCGAAAATGTACAAACCAAACTCTTGGCGGGGTAACACTAATAAAATTACTATAAAAAATAGTATGTAGTATAATATAAAGGGTATAAATACTTTTAAAAATCGTTGGTTATGGGTTGAAGGTGGTTTATTAGGAAATGTCATTAAAAATATAAAAATAGGACGAATATCCGCCTATAGCTGCGAAAATTTATTAGCGGCAGATAATTTAACGTTACTACGTTATTTCTAGTATGTTGTTTTGTGTAACATTCAAAATAGAAGTGAAAACAGATCAAAATAATAATCTGCAATACGCATGTAACATGAAACTGTAATCGATATGTAATTATAATCTCGAGGAATTATTTGTAAACCTATTATTAAGTTACCTTTCGACATGTTTCAATCAAAATAAATTGGTTAGTAAAATAGATTTCAAATAAATATTTGTTTCAATTTAATAATGCCAATTTTTCTATTAATGATCATACCAAAATATACCAACAAAAAAAAAATAATAGAAACATAATAATACTAAATTTGTCTCACTTTTATTAATCATTTCATTGAACAAAATTCAACTTATATCATATCTTTCATCGTCAATATGTATTTTATTGATTAAATAGTTTTTAAGATAAATTAAGTTTTTATCATTTTAATATTTCAAATAATTCAAAATTCATATCACACCAATAAATTCAATGTTTGATGTCAATATTCATGATTCTCAAGTTGCTATGACAACAATACAATAAATATTCGAGTAGACATTCGAGTAAATAAAACGTTTTCATTATTTATACAACAAATTGACAACACTTCTAACATAAATATAGACATAATTTAATATGCCAAAACAACTATACAACTTATTAAGAAAAATTTACAGTTTTAGGAAACAATAATAACAAAGTTACAACAAATTTAGGTAACAAAATTCATAAATAAATATTATAAGCCAACAATAAACTATCTATTCAACAAATTTACACAATAAAATTTTCCAATCAAAATTTATACAAAATTTTAATAACAAAATTTTTTAAGAGAAACCATAGAGGAATCCGGCAATGCTGCGGTTCAACATAAATGCCGGCAAGAATGTGTCCAAAGATTTCTGGTGAGCCATAAATTCCGGAGAGCAAGATTCCGGCGAGAAAGCATTTCGACGGCACCTGTAAAAATGTTATAACATAAACAGATATAAAGAATAAAACCTTTAAAACTTAAAAGAAACATAGATCTATAAACAAAACTCAAAAATAATAAAGTTTACAAAATAAACTTTATAATAAATATTAACAAACTTTAAATATAAACCACACATATTCCGACTAACCTACAACGACGACAACAAGTCCAGTGGTGGGGTGGCAGCCGACGGTGGTGTTGTGTTTTTTTTAAGAGAGAGAAAGATGGATTGTGGTGTTGTGTGTTTTTTTAAGGGAGAGAGAGAATGAGAAATTGAGATATGAAGATGGGTTTATAAGGCTGGATGGAGTGGTGGTGGTAAACCCACCTGACACATCAGCGCCACATCAGCTTTCTCTCTCTAAATAAAACTCACCTTACAACTCACCTTTCAACCGTAATAAGAACTCACATTACCACTAAAACTCACATTTCATTAAAATACTCACTTAATATAAAATATACCCCACTATATACTCACATACACTCACAATTAAATAAAATACAATATATATAAAGAGAAGGGACACCATTTTCAAAACTCACATTTGTGAGTTTAAACCCCATAGTGTGCACCAAATTCATACGATATCAACACATGGTAATGGAACTGCACCTAGGTGAGTTTTTCAGGGAAGTGGCACCGCGCGTGGTGGTAAAATCTCCTATGTGAGTTTACTTCCCACTTCGTCCAGCCTAATGACCCAATCAATTTACTTTTCAACTTTCATAATTCTACATTTAACCAAATTAACAATCACCATTATTTGGTATTAAAAGTTTCCATATTACACATTGAATTAAACTAGACAGTGTATGCGCACAACTGTTATATGCGTGTACAACTGTTATATGCGTTTGAAGCATTAATTGATTAAGAAATTCAGTTTTAAGCATTTAGGACAAATGCTTTATATGTAGTATAGATAAACAAAATATAATAATAATAATAATAATAATAATAATAATAATAATAGCAATAATAATAATAATAATAATAAGGTCTTTATTTATTCGGTCAAATAAATAAGCCTAAAATTTGGTATGCTGTTAACAACTACAGTTGTAATAAACAATACAAAATAAAAACTAAAAATTATCAAGTCTTACATTTTGGTTAACATGACTACATGAGTAAGGTGAAGCAGTAAGAGACTCGAGTACATCACTCAAATCTTTTAATACTAAAACAGCATGAGACTCTGCTATGCAGCATTAGAATCTCGCATCATACAAGCTACAACCATGACTCTACAGGCGGAAACTAAGAAGAAGCAATAACTTATCGCACCCACATGACCAAATCCTAATCATGCGTCATTTGAGTTTCCTGGTAGCTCTAATCACTACAAGAAAAAGGGGTTTTGGGACGAGTTTTTTTGGAACGGCCAGAAAAGCGTACCGAATACTTGTATTTGGAACAATTTTGATAACCGTGCCAAAAAGATGCATATTTGGGACCACTATAAGAAAATTGTCCTAAAAGATTATGTATTTGGGACGATGTTTAAAAACGGTGCCAAATGAAGACTTATTTGGAACAGTTTGTTTTACTCGTGCCAAATACTGATGTATTTGGAACCATTAATATAAATTCGTTCCAAGTACATATTTATTGAGACAATTTACAAAAACGTGCCAAAAATCTGTGAATTTAAAACGTTTTGTAAAAACTTTGACAAATACTACGTGTTTAGAACCACAGTTAAAAAAGTTTTTAAAATACTTGTGTTTTTAGCCAAATTTTAAAATAGTGTCATATGTGTATATATTTAAAATGGTTTGCTATAAACTCTTGCAAATCCTTATTTTGTTGAAAAATGATTTAACTTTACAAGGTTCCTCCGGCCTTCGTTATTACCTCTTGAGCTACAAAATCATACTTTGATCATTGATAACCATCAACAATCATCATACTGTTTATCTATTTCAAATGATTTTAGTTCTATTTGTTGACTTATCTTCTAAAATTTAAGATTATCCGCCGCAATGTTCAACCTTTTTCACATACATGTCGATATTTAAGTAGTTAATTTCATTACTAACCTTTAAGGTATCAAGCTTTTGCTAACAATCTTTGCCCGTCTTTAATTCATCAACTCGTCAACATATATTCTAGTCTCTAACAACACTGAGTGTGTGTGCATATGTGTATGTACTCTTTTTTTATTACAATATGTAAATAATGTATTTATAGACTTGTAATAAAAAAGGTTTAGGCTAAGTTTGAGCTCGGCTTGAAGAATATTCGAGATTGGTTCATTATCAACCATTTTTGACATTTATTTAGTATATTGAACACTTGCCTAAATCAATTTTATTGTACGCACAAAAATTGTTCCTATGTAATTGTCATTGGATACCTTCGGTAGATAAAAACAATATGTTGCTCCACCATATTGGAACGAGATAGGATAAATAAGTTTAAATCCGGCTCTTCAAGTCCACATGTGAAAAGCTTAAGCTCGGCTCATGAGTAACTTTGAAAGCCCAAACTCGACTTGTATTTTTATATGCTACATGCTCGTGTCTATGTAATGTTTTGAAAACCGTGTCTCTAATCGACCCGGTCGAGTCACCATCAGGTCAACTCGGTCTTTCACAAAAAAAAATGTATATATAAATCATGAATGTTTCATATATTAAGCCTAAAAAACATTTACTAGCAAATATAACATGTGAAAATAAAATTATGTCGCAAGTAAATATAATTAACTTGCTTTATTTATAAAAAAACACGAAAACACAAAAAAACCACAACCTGGCCGGGTCTCGAGAACCGGATTGACATGGGTCACTTCAAACCCGGCAGGTTTAACCGAGTTTCGAAAATATAAACCCAGTTTAATTTGACCCGTTTTTTAACTGAACTGGTTCAACTAGTTGAACCGACCGAGTTGAACCGGGTTTCAAAACATTGTGTCTATGTATTATTTTACTCCCTTTTCTATAATATATTGATATATTTTTTTACTCACTAGTTGGTTACCCGCGCATAGCGACGACAATAAAAATTTTACTAACTCAACTTTTTACGTAATTTCCTACCCGCTTAGTAATTTCGTTTCACAAATGTATGTGCTCGTTGGGGTTTCCCGTAACTTTCCCGCAACACTATATTAACATCATCATTCTCGCATGTAAAAAGACAACACTCTCTCCGAAAGTATATAGTTTTAACGTATCAAATTTATATTTAATTAAGATTAAAGTTGTAAAAAAATATAAATCAACATAAAATAAACCCATTAAAATGTAAAAAAGAATTATAAAAATATATCAAAATGGATGTTGAATTAAAGAGCATAAGATTTTAAAAAATATGGTGAAATTAAATCAAAATAAAATTAAATAGATAAAAAGACATTTCAATTTGAAAATAAAGGTGATTTTTTAATCAAAAGTTGACACATGTCACTTTATGATGTGATTCTAAAAAATGAGATGGATGGTCAAGATTGCACCTCCTTATCTTAATTTTTAATGGGTCTCACATTATAAATGCTTTATATAGTAGTATAGATTATATTTAATTAAAGTTAAAGTTGTAAAAAATATAAATCAACATAAAATAAACCCTAATATTAAAAGGTAAAATTAATTATAAAAATATATAAAATGGTGTTGAATTAAAAAGCATAAAGTTTTAAAAAAATATGGTGAAATAAAAATCAACATAAAATTAATAGTAAAAAGATATTTCAATTTGAAAATAAAGTGACTTTTATAATCAAAAGTTGACACATGTCACTTACTATGATGGTGGATTCTCAAAAATGAGATGGACTCTATGGTCAAGATTGCCCTCCTTTTCTTAATTTTTAATGGGTCCCACATTATAAATGCTTTATATAGTAGTATAGATTAACGTATCAAATTTATATTTAATTAAGATTAAAGTTGTAAAAAAATATAAATCAACATAAAATAAACCCATTAAAATGTAAAAAAAAATTATAAAAATATATCAAAAAATAGGGATGTTGAATTTAAAAAAAGCAGAAAGTTTTAAAAAAATATGGTGAAATTAAATCAAAATAAAATTAAATTAATTAAAAAGATATTTCAATTTGAAATAAAGAAGATTTTTTAATCAAAAAGTTGACACATGTCACTTTATGATGTGATTCTCAAAAAATGAGATGGATCTGGTCAAGATTGCCACCTCCTTATCTTAATTTTTTTAATGGGTCCCACATTATAAATGGCTTTATCTATACTTACTATATAATAGCATTTATAATGTGGGACCCATTAAAATTAAGAATATGGAGGTTGCAATCTTGACCATTCATCTGATTTTAATAAACCACATCATAAAGTGAATGTGTCACATTTTGATAAAAATTCCACCTCTATTTTCAAATTGAAATATCTTTTTATCATTTCATTTTCTTATAATCTATTTAACTCATATTTTTTATATTTTATGCTATTAGTTCATTCAACATCATTTGATATATTTTTATAATTTTTTGTTTTTACTTTTTAGAGGGGTTTATTTTATGTTATTTGTATTTTTCTACACTTTACCTTAATTAAATATGAACTTGGATACGTTAAAACTATATTTTTCGTGAGAGAGTGTTGTTTTTTTACATGCGAGAATGATGATGTTAATTATGGTATTGCGGGAAAGCTACGGGAAACTCAAACGAACACATACATTCAAAGTGTTGTGAAATAAAATTACTAAGCGGGTAGAAAATTGCGTAAAGAGTTGAGTTAGTAAAATTTTTATTGCAGCCGCTATGCGCGGGTAACCAACTAGTATAGTAATATAGATATAGATAAGTATTTTAGCCTAAGATTATCCTTCTTTTCTAAATATTTTACCCACAACACAAACATTCATAGAAATTTAATCTCCCACTGCTTATAAAAATTTTTAGATTTTGTCCCCACCCATTTTTACCCAAAATCAAAAAGGATATTGCTACACCTTATTTTGTGGCAAGACATTTGAACCAATCTATACCTTATTTCTCCGCTAAGTCTTTGTTTCATGTCAAATCATATTGTTACACCTCATTTTGTGGAAAGTTTTTTGTAAATATTATGTGGTTGTAGCATTACTCAAAAATCCCATCCATCTTATCTTAACCTAGCTCAAAGTCTCAAACCAAATCCGCCTCCTTTCTTTTCAATTACAGTTTCCTAAATAAAAAAATCATCAAACTAATTTTGTTGTTTCTTCTTCAAAGGATCCTTCCAAATCCACCATTAATAAGATCTGTAAACACTTTGTAGATGACCACTTTTGTGTAGATGGTGGTTATAATTGTGCTTTGTGTAGATGTCGACTTCCCTACTAGTAAGATCTGTAACCACCACTAGTAAATATTTTAGCCTAAGTTTATGTACTTTGTGTAGATAGTGGTTATAATTGTTTTTGAACTCAAGGAAAATGAATTTTAAATCATGGGTTATAGGTAAAACTTAAACTAATTATGGTTGGTTATTATATTTTTTTGCTAATAATATTATGTTTCTTTTTTAGGTTGTACACAATTGTATCACACAAGATTTGAAATTCTCTATTGTAACCGAAACTGCTTGTTTGGTTAGTATTAAAAAAATTTGCGAAGTTGTAATTTTTAATAGTTCCATTCTATTGTTGAAGATGCATAAATAATGTTCTACCTGATTAAAACATGATGGATCTTTAAACCTGAGTACCAGACCCTTTAAATGGGTATGGAGGATGCCTAATATTATATATTATAGGTATTAAATTGATTCTCTCAAGCCAAGTGCCTTAAAATGAAAAAAAATAAGCAGTGTCAAACCCAAACCCTCTAACCACAACCCCTTAAAAACTATTAAGGCAGGGTGTGAAAATATAGTGAAGTTGAATACGGTGCTATAAGACTTACAGCTAAGTTAATGCAATATATGGCAAACAAACGTCAAGCGTCACCTTGTTGGTCCAAAGACTATTAACGAATTGGCCAAATTATTTGATATTTGCACATGCCTCCAGACCCAACGGTTTGTTATTTTGTATATGTTCTTGTCCACCCATTAGAAGTATATGTGAGTTTATGTTATGGTTTGGCTTTGTATATTTTTTATGAAACATATTATTATGTGTTGTAATTATTTTTGTTTAGATGTACAGAAAAGATGGGGATCAGTAGTAGCTGAAGCGAACCAATCTGTTGAGATTTTATAAACTAGTAAACCATCTATTACGAGTACGCAGCGGAAGTATCTAGTTTGATATTAAGAATTAACACACAAATAAAGTAAGAAACACTAACTTTTATGTTTAATGACAAAAGTCAATAAACGAGAATCTTGATCTTGAAACTTAGTGATTAAGTTATCACCTCTACGGTTGCTCACACAACACGTCAAACAAATACGCAACAATGCTAGTCGCTACCTCACGATTAACAAGTTAACACCGCGTGTTCTTGCTGCTTGAAAAACCACGATCCAAATCCCCAAGAGGGATACGTTTGGATCATAACAAAGAAGGAGAATGATATTAATGGATGCAATTATCATGGCTGACCAAATAATTCATGCGTACGTAAATATGTATTTTGCATGTATATAACACATATCTTTGACTTTCTATCTTGCCAAATCACATGCGAAGCAAAGAAAGCATAATATGGATTTTAGGATTATGTGTTAACTTGTTTGTGAGTGGGGAGAGAACCGAAAGAAAAAAGGTTTCGGTTAAGGATTGTTTTTATCTGAGATGAGTAAATAAGAGAAAGAGGAATAGGGTGTTTATATAGCTCCAAACTCTAGTTATAGATAAATTAGGATACCTTCATAATTCTTATCACAAAACAATTCCTAATCCTTTATCACCAAAAATTGATTCCAACCCTTTCTAGAACCTCTATAGTGGTCGGTCAACAAGTGGGACCCACAAGGTTCGAGTTTTGTCAATTTTAATCCCTCTGTTATATATTTAAACACTCGTCTAGTTAGTTATAAAATCATAACGATAACTAACGATTATTTAAAATATTTCATGAAGCATATTAAACATTTAATAACAAGTAAAAATGTATTAAATGTTTAATAAACGTACTCTTCGTGTCTTAACGTGTGTGCCCACAATAGGCTCACGTACTACTTAGTTGTATAACATGCGAATCCAACTACCATATCCCAACAGCTCCCACTTGAGAGTTGGAGTAGCATATCTCATTTATACCAACAATGAAAACGTCTAGCAACACTCTCATTGCCATAACCTAGAAATACTTGAGATGTTGTCTCAAGAAAAACTCTCAGCATAATGGTCATGTATTACTTGCTATCATTATCCCTTTGTTATAGATACCGTTAAACCATTGATATGGATCCTAACTCATTCCATATAGTTTAACTATTTAGTTTCTCGTTATAGAAGTTAATTCAGATATA
>BQNB010180491.1:1293-12672 GCA_026074375.1 Tanacetum coccineum | reverse complement strand
ATAATTCGTACCAAGTCCATCTTGCTACTGATGTAAAACTGCCCTAATATCCACTTTACCATCACACACTCCCATCAAGTTTGACCTCATCAAAGTTTGTTACAATGCCACACCACTTAGCCAACACACTTATATATATCAAAATACATATTTTACAAAAATAAGAGTAAAATATGAACTTATTACAATGGAGAAAAATATAGACAAAATAGAGCTTACGAAGAAAATAAAACTAGTGAGATTAAAACCACTTTTACTCCTTTCTTTCTTGCTAAATATTCAACCCAACAACACCATTAACCCATGCATAAACTCTTAAATATGACCCAATAAGTCAGTCCCTACACTTCTTAAAATGATGGTTTTGATAGTGTTTAAATGTCAAAGAAAGTTATGCAAACATGGAAGCTTTAATTAGTGTAGAAATGTACTAGTACAATTTTAAGTGAAGGTGGTGTTTGTATGGTGATGGGTGGCGGCAATAGGAGAGGAGGATAAAGAAGTTGTGTGTGTTTTATTTTGATAAAATGAAATGAGATAAGTGAGGGTTAGAGGTGAAATAAGGCATGCAAAGGCATGAGACACTTGTCTCAAGTGTCTTCTTAGCAAGACACATACATACATGAGTTGTTAACACCACATGGACTCGTGTCCATGTGGTTCATGCGTTTCTTAGCAAAGGAAAAGAAAGAAGTGAGTTATTTTTGTGTACATTTTTATTAGGTGGTTATTATTAAGGCTAATGGGTATAAACGTAAACTACTTTGAGAGTTAAGGTGGAACCACAAAGCGAAAACGAATAAGATAAAAATAGTTCTACATCATTCGGGATACTTTTCTGAAAAATTAAATTACGTAGAGCGCGTAGACTAATATTTATTCTAAAGCCGGGTTCACTTTTAATAAATATTTTATTACGATCGCGAGACAACCTATTCGGTAAAAAAAAAATTACTTCAAAGCAAATTAAATAAATAATGTATAGATTAAAATAGAAACTGGAATTTACAGGGTATAAAATGGGAATATTAATATGATATGTTAAGGACAGAGATAAGTGAATTGAAAAATCAATTATGTGAACGTCATGTGAATTGAAGGCTGACAAACATGAAAAAGATAAGTGAACTGGAGAATTAATTACGTGAACGTCAACGTCTTTTTCCCGGTGTTCATGGTCGTATGACTTAACTTTGCAGGCCAACTCAGGCGAAATATAATCTTGTTGTCTCTGTTGTTATGGGCAGATTTATGGATGATGTTGTTGTTGATAATGACCACACAGGAAAAGAATGTATCAAGGTAATAACATTAAAAAAGTGTTACTTCATTTAATTAAGTCTCGATATGATCCTTTAAGCTTGAGAGCAACAAACTAGAGTTCTGGCATTGTAGTTTAACTCAACGTTTTTATGTTTTTAACTGGAGTTGGCAGTGGTGAATGGGTTTGGGTTGAAAAAGACCATTTTTATAGTGCGGGACAAAAGTGTCTGGTCCGGTTTAGGATGTTGTATACATTAAACGATGTTGTTCAATTAAAGTAAAGGAAAATATAATCAGATATAGACCAGACCATTCAGGAAACAGGTCGGAACTTAGAACCGATTTCTTGCTATAATACAAACTGAGAACTAAACTAAGCATATTAGTTCTAATTCTGTCTCAGGCACGCTTTACCATTTTGACTAGACTTATGCCTGCTCTAAGTTACAACTAGGTATTGCGTTTTTCAGGTATGATGAAAGATGGAGGTGTTGATGGAAGAAGCTTACGAGCAGTATCTAACTAAGAAAGAAGGAACTACAAAACAGAGAACAGATGAAGAAAAAACACGCGAAAGATGGTGAACTTCTTAAGAATTGGCCTTTTTTACATTTTCTTCTTAATCTTCCTGAGATTTTCCTTTGTCTTTTATTTGTCTTTGTTTGTTGAGGTGGTGAAATAGGTTGATTGGGTGGGTCCTAAAATGGGTCAAAACTGGAATGGGTTGGGTTGACCCATAAATGTTTTTTGCCTTTCCTTTTCTTGAACTCTACAGTTAAAGTTTAAAAAATGGTAACGAAGGCTGCTTGGGTCTTCCCTGGTTTGGGTTTCTATAAATATTTACCTTGAACCATGATTGACCATGATGTTTTGGACTAATTTTATTATTTATTCAATGGTGATCTTTGATCTTTATTAATGCATCGATGGACCTTTTTGTAACCTGATGATTATTTATTTATTACGTGAATCAGTTATTATTTGGAATCTTGGTTTGCAAGAAAACAATAAGATGCTGAAGATCTGTTGTATTAGAGTTGGGTATGTTGGTGGCCCAACTATGGCTGTCATAGCACTTAAGTGCCCTGATATCGAAGTTGCGATTGTTGATATCTCTATACCTCGTATCACAGCCTGGAACAGAGATCGGTTCCCCATCTATGAACCAGGCCTAGATGAGGTTGTGAAGCAGTGTCGTGGCAATAACATGATGTTGAGAAGCATGTATGTGAGGTTGAAATTGTATTTGTTTCGGTAAGGTAGCTGGCTCATAATGATTGAGTCTTGTCAATGGATGGAACCAGGTATTCTTGATTGCACTCACGGGAAGGAATACAAAAATGCAGATCCAGGGACATGGAATGGTGGATGAAACGTTGAAAATTGCCTTCTGATTTGATTAAAAGAGTTCTTCATTATGACAACCAAATATGGTTCACTATGGGAGGTCAAGATGATATGGAAACGGTTAAAAATCTCCCTAAAGGAATTAGACGAGATATCAAGCGTTATCTTTTCTTGGACCTAGTAAAAAAGGTATTGCCCACTTTGAGCTTCAGCAACCGCTTATGAGGTCAATATTGCTAATCTAAAAAGTTTCAAGAATCATTTTTAAAGTCATTAGATGATGTTATTCTTGACAACATTTGTGACCAGGTTATGTATTTCGTCTACTCAAATGGTGAAAATGTGTCATCACACTAACCCAACCTCGGATTCTTTATCTGAATGGGAGCGTGTCTATCTTCCTATTGATCCTCGTGTTGTTCTTCTTAGTATAGCTTTTGTTACTGATGACCATTCTCACGGTAATTCATTTCTTTACACACTTTATTATATCTTTACATTGTGTTTTTTAATAAGAAATCAAGTGTATGTATCTGAGGTTATTATATTTGTATTATTTCATATTATTGTGAGACTGATATATGTTTGTGATCTTATATTATATCTAAGGGAAATTTAATACTAGCAAAGATGACAATTTGCCAAGAAAGTTAACTACGTTTATTTTTTCCTAAAAATCGAGCTTTCACTCCTAAATTATTCAAGTCTCACTCCAATTGGCGAAAGATAAATTTCATTTTCCACATTTTTCAGCATTAATCTGTTAATTGCATTGTTAGAACGCTAATAAGCATCTACTTGAAACTGCTGAGTGTTGAATGCATAACAACTTTTAATAAGCATGTTTCTGCGTCCTTCGAAGCAGAAAACTAAGGTTTGACTATACACTACTAAGGTTTGACTATACACTAAAATCCATGAGGCCATGCAACACACTCCAACTGTCATTGATCTATACACTACTAAGATTTGACTTGCTATTCTCTATATGTATCATAAATAGCATGAAGGTTAAATTTGGATGTTTATAATTTTGTTTGAATTTGTTCACATAGCAAGATATTAAAACATGGTGGAGAATTTACAGCTGCTGCTGCTTTGGCAGATGAAGCTAGGTACATGGATCTTGCAGCCAATGTAAACAACCAATGTGTCAAACCCATGCTGCAGGCTGACCAGGTTGAGTAAAGATTTTGATTTTTTAACTTACCTGTTTGCCCTCGACGAACCCTCTACTATTATTACTTCCACATGGTACATCATATATGTAGGTTCCGCTTGCCGAAAAGATAGTTGTATTGTTCACAAAAGACGGAGAACACACTAACCTTCATGACATGCAATTCATGTGGTTAGTATTTTTAAACAAGTTTAACGCTGAGCCAATGTACATGCACATGGATAGAATGTATTTGAGATGTTTTCGTTTGTAGGTACGAACTTGCTTCTGGTGATGGTTATGTTCGCCAGGGTGAACTTGGACGTGCACTGAAAAATTTCTTGGCTGTAGAGAAGCATTATGCAGACATTACAGAAGATCAATTTGATTTTCATTCTTATTGCTTAAGAAAAATGACTCTGCGCTCGTATATTGAAATGTTAAGGTTTCAAGATCGGCTTCAAGCACATAGTTACTTTAGGAAGGCAGCTGTTAGAGCTATAAGGTATAAATACTTCTTGCTAAATAACTTTTATTTTATTTTGAGTAAACTACATAAATGGTCATGTGGTTGCTCAAAATTGAGGAATGCGTCTCTCGTTGATACTATTACGGGCATGGTTCTTCAAGCACTGTTTGCTTTCAGCTTTGGTCCCTCAAGTATGTAATATTTTTTATTTGCTCCCAAATATGAAAGCAAACATTGTTTTTAGGGACCATATACATAAATAGTAATAAGCAAAGGACCATTTTTATACTTCTGAGCAAACCACTTGCTAATAATAATGACCAACTCTTGTCATATTCTTGTGTTCCTTTGTCTGATACAGATGTTACATCAAGCTGTATGATGCTCCTACAAAGTTAAACAAAGATGATGAACTATCAAAACTGCCTGCTTCTCAGAAGAAGAAATTGAGACAAAAACAGAGGAAGGCTGAAGCACGGGCTAAAAAGTATATATTTCTTTGCCTCAAAGGGTTTAAATCGAGTGTTTTGTCATCTTTGCATGAATTGATTTTTAATTTTCATGTTTTTCTAGGAGGTTGAAGTCAAGAACGCGAAAATTAATGTTGGTGGTGTTTCTAAGTCCCGGAAAAAGAGGGCAAGCCAGTTGATCCACATGGAGAGAAGCTATTGCATGTGCAATCATTTTCTAGTATTTTTTATGGAATCCTTTTGTTTTGCATTTATTGAACGTTGTTGCTTATACAAAAATATCACTTAATTTTTGCGCTATATATTTTTTTAGACTGAGGACCCTATATTGAAAGCTGGAAAGTGTCTGAAGTTGCTGCAGAAACATTCATCTGATTATTTGGAGACACATCTACTTTTTTTGAAGTTAATATGAGAAAGCAAAAGATCTTGCTTGCCTTGCACGTATGTATGTTTCTAGCGATGACATTGGTTTGGTGGTAGCGTCTTAGATTGGGGATATCTTGTTTGGTATATAATTATTTGGACTGACTTAGATCATAACTTGACTGCTTCTTTTTTGAGTTAGGCTCTGAAGCAGTTACAAAGATTGGATGCCGAAAACCCAGAATCTCATCGATGTTTGGTATGCATTTTTTTCTACTTTCTTTTGAAAATTAAGCATGTGTTTTTTGAATGGTGCAAACATTCATTTTGAATTATACTTTATTCTCTTTGTTTGACATAACTTTCTTTTGTGCATGTTTTTATATACAGTTAAGATTCTTCCATAAAGTGGCATCAAGACCAGCTCCTGCCACGGATGGTGAAAAACTGATTATGGGTGTCATTGAAGTAGAGCGACCAACTTTCTGGTTATCTTTCAAAATGTTTTAGAAGACTTTAAACTTAGCTAGGAGGTCGAGTGACTTAGTGCCTAATCACCTAAATGGGGATTAAGGGCACTCCTAATTGTCTAATTGGACTCTTAGTTGTTTTAAAATTTAAAAATATGCTATACTTTTTGATTGTGTAAGCATTTAAAATACCAAAAGATCTTTACTTCCAATACTATTGGAAAAATTACCTCTGAAGTTGAGAAAAACCAATTTATCCTTGCTTGATTCTACGAAACGTTTAGTCTTTATATACTAAACCAATGGCAAACACATAATGCCTAGGCAGTCACCTAAGTGGCTTAAAATTGGATGTTCAGAGCATTAATTTTTCTTATTGCCTTTCACGTCTGAAATTATACTGCTTATCTCTTTAATGGTTGTTAATTAAGTCTTTGTCTCGTCTATTGTAGTCAATTGCATGACAAATCTCTGGTGGAGGCAAATACTGTTTTTCTTGAACAACATAAAGGTCATTTTTTATTTTAAACTAATTATATTCTTGATAATACTGGTCTACACTTGTCATCATTTTTCACCATTAAGAGTCCTTGTTTCTTAACTCCTTGCTTGCTGTTATGCAGATTCCTTGATGCACAAAGCAGCAGTTGCTGAGATGATTTATTGTTTAGAACCAAACAAGAAGGGCAAGGCGATCAAATTGATTAAAGAGTCTCTAAATAACCTTGTGTCTGGGTAAGTCTTGCTAATACAATACAACATGATACTTCTTAGATAATATAATATATTGCGTTGTCCCCTTGTGAGTTTTTTATTTTTTTAGTAAGGAGAGTATTCTAAAAAAGTAATGCTTTGTGATCAGCAATGGACCACTTGGATCAGTTAGAGGGTGGAAGCTGAAAGATTGTGTAGCAGTTCACAAAAGATTGGGGGCTGTTTTTTATGATAATGACGCTGCATTAAGTGAGTTTATCGTTTTTTACTATTATAATTGATTTTCAAGGCTATTTGTTGAACATTGGAATGAAAATGTCTAGTTTTTGCCAGAACATTTTTATGTTTTATTGTTAGAGACCAAGTTTTGTGTTTTCTATCAGTAACGTACAAATATAGGCTTTGATAAACGATAGGAAATTTCCTTCAATTAGTCACATGTATTGCTTCTAAAAGAAAGTGGTACACTTAACCACTCAAGAGTGGCCTAGTGGCAAAGGGAGTTGCGGCTATCACACTAAATGTGTGAGGTCCCAAGTTCAATTCCTGTTAGGTGAAAATAACCTTGAAGTGGCCACGCCAACCTCCTGGAAAGGGAGGGCTTTACATCGTTTGAGTCTGTATGGCGGTAGGTTCAAACTCCATGGATTAGTCGGCCAAAAAGGTCAGAAACCATCGTTACCAAAAAAAGGAAGTGGTGCACTTTTCAATCTATTAGCTAACAATCCTTGCTCATAAAAAACAAGAAATGGATGTGCTTGTCTCTTTCATTTATTATGTTGAACGTTGTATGTTCCTTAGTAATGTGCATGGAGATGTAAAGCCAGAGAACTTTCTACTTGGTCAGCCGTCAACATCTCAAGATTATAAATTATGGTATTGTTGATGTTTTCAGGTGATAGATTGATTGATACTTTTGCTTTTAACTATGTGATGTTTTCATATGCTATTTAACTTTTGTAAGAATATCTTCACTTGTGCAAATATTGAAGCTTTGATCTTACTAGCGTATTTTTTATACTAGAATTGCAAAAATTTAAGATATTCATGTTTAATAGATAATTATTAAAGTTTTATTAAAATATCTTTCCTCGTGCAAATTATGAGCAAATATTGAAGCTTTAATCTTACTAATGTATTTTTTTATACTAGAAGTTAAAAATATGAGATATTCATGTTTAATATACTATTATCTAAGTTTTGTATAAATATATTTACATGTGCAAATTATGAGCGATGATTGAGGCTTTGATCTTACTAGCGTATTTTTTTATATTAGAAGTGCAAAAATAGAAGATATTGATGTTTAATAGACAATTATTTAATTTTTGTAATAATATCTTCATTTGTGCAAATTATAAGCAAGTATTAAAGCTTTAATCTTACTAGCGTATTTTTTATTCTAGAAGTGTAAAAATATAAGATATTCATTTTTAATTGACGATTATTTAAGTTTTGTAAGAATATCTTCAATCGTGAAAATTTCGAAAAAATCTTAGAGCTGTGATCTTACTACTGTATTTTTTATACTAGTAGTTCAAAAATATGAGATATTCATGTCTAATATGAGATATCAATATCTCATATGTTCGTGAAAATATCTCATATTTAATACGGAGTAGCAGATTTGATAATATACACAATAGCTCATATTTAATAGCAGATTTTTTATGTTTTGTAAAAATATTTTCACGCGTGCAAATCATGAGGAAGGATTGAAACTTTTCTCGTACTAACGTATTTTTTATACTAGAAGTTCAAAATTATGAGATATCTTGCTCAATAGACGATTATTAGTTACATTTTGTAAGAATATCTTCACACATGAAAATCATGAGCGATGATTGAAGATTTGATCTTACTACTATATTCTTTGTACAATAAGTGTAAAAATATATTCTCACGTACAAATTATGAGCAAGGATTGATAATTGGATCTTACTAGCGTATTTTATATACTAGAAGTTCAAAAATATGAGATATTGATGTTTAATAGACGATTATTTAAGTTTTATAAAAATATCTTCACGAGTGCAAATTATGAGCAAAGATTAAAGTTTTGATTTTACTAGAGCTTTTTTATACTATAAGTACAAAACTAGGAGATATTGATGTTTAATAGACAATTATTTGAATTGTAAGTATATCTTTACGCAGCAAATTATGAGTAAGGATTAAAACTTTGATCTTAGTAACATGTTTTTTATATTGGAAGTGCAAAAATAAAATATTGATGTTTAATAGACAATTTAAGTTTTGTAAGAATATCTTCACTTTTAAAAATTATAAGATAACATTAAAGCTTTGATTAGAATTGCAAAAATTTTAGATATTCATGTTTAATAGATAATTATTAAAGTTTTATTAAAATATCTTCACTCGTGCAAATTATGAGTGAATATTGAAGC
Organism: Tanacetum coccineum; assembly: GCA_026074375.1. Classification (NCBI taxonomy): domain Eukaryota; kingdom Viridiplantae; phylum Streptophyta; class Magnoliopsida; order Asterales; family Asteraceae; genus Tanacetum; species Tanacetum coccineum. The sequence continues at coordinate 4,006 of BQNB010180491.1, read as the reverse complement.
TTTGATCTTACTAATGTATTTTTTATACTAGAAGTTAAAAATATGAGATATTTATGTTTAATATACTATTATCTAAGTTTTGTATGAATATCTTTACATGTGCAAATTATGAGCGATGATTGAGGCTTTGATCTTACTAGCGTATTTTTTTATATTAGAAGTGCAAAAATAGGAGATATTGATGTTTAATAAACAATTCTTTAATTTTTGTAATGATATCTTTACTTGTGCAAATTATAAGCAAATATTAAAGCTTTAATCTTACTAGCATATTTTTTATTCTAGAAGTGTAAAAATATAAGATATTCATTCTTAATTGACGATTATTTAAGTTTTATAAGAATATTTTTAATTGTGCAAATTTTTAAAAAATCTTAGAGCTGTGATCTTACTAGTGTATTTTTTATACTAGAAGTTCAAAAATATGAGATATTCATGTCTAATATGAGATATCAATATCTCGTATGTTTGTGAAAATATCTCATATTTAATACGGAGTAGCAGATTTGATAACATACATAATAGCTCATATTTAATACCAGATTTTTTAAGTTTTGTAAAAATATTTTCACGCGTGCAAATCATGAGGAAGGATTGAAACTTTTCTCGTACTAATGTATTTTTTTATACTAGAAGTGCAAAATTATGAGATATCATGCTCAATAGACGATTATTAGTTACATTTTGTAAGAATATCTTCACGCATGAAAATCATGAGCGATGATTGAAGATTTGATCTTACTACTATATTCTTTGTACAATAAGTGTAAAAATATGAGATATTCATGTTTAATAAACTATTATATAAGTTTTGTAAGAATATCTTCACACGTGCAAATTCTGAGCGATGAGTAAGGCTTTGATCTTACTAACATATTTTTTATATTATAAGTGCAAATATATGAGATATTGATATCTAATAGACGATTATTTAAGTTTTGTAAAAATATATTCTCACGTACAAATTATGAGTAAGGATTGAAATTTGATCTTAGTAACGTGTTTTTATATTGGAAGTGCAAAAATAAAATATTGATGTTTAATAGACAATTTAAGTTTTGCAAGAATATCTTCACTTATGAAAATTAATAGAAAGCATTGAAGTTTTAATTTTACCAGCGTATTTTTTATACTAGAAGTGCAAAATTTTGAGATATTCATATTTAATAGACGATTATTTAAGTTTTGTTAAAATATCTTCACTCGTACAAATTATGAGCAAATATTGCAGCTTTGATCTTACTAATGTATTTTTTATACTAGAAGTAAAAAATATGAGATATTCAAGTTTAATATACTATTATCTAAGTTTTGTATGAATATCTTCGCATGTACAAATTATGAGCGATGATTGAGGCTTTGATCTTACTAACGTATTTTTTTATATTAGAAGTGCAAAAATAGGAGATATTGATGTTTAATAGACAATTATTTAATTGTTGTAATAATATCTTCACTTGTACAAATTATAAGCAAATATTAAAGCTTTAATCTTACTAGGGTATCTTTTATTCTACAAGTGTAAAAATATAAGATATTCATTTTTAATTGATGATTATTTAAGTTTTGTAAGAATATCTTCACTTGTGCAAATTATGAGAAAATATTAGAGCTTTAATCTTACTAGCGTATTTTTTATATTAGAAGTGCAATATATTGATATCTAATATATTTAAGTTCTTTACACGTGTAAATTATGAGCAACGTTTAAAAATTTCATCTTACTAGTGTATTTTATATAATAGAAGTGCAAAAATATGATATATTAATATTTAATTACGGATTTTTTATGTTTTGTAAAATATCTTCACGCGTGCAAATCATAAAGAAGGATTGAAACTTTTCTCTTACTAACGTATTTTTACTAAAAGTGTAAAATTATGAGATATTTATGTTCAATAGACGATTATTAATTACATTTTGTAACAATATCTTTATGCATGCAAATCATGAGTGATGATTGAAGATTTGATCTTACTAGCGTATTCTTTGTACAATAAGTGTAAAAATATGAGATATTCATGTTTAGTAAACTATTATCTAAGTTTTGTAAGAATATCTTTACACGTGCAAATTATGAGCGATGATTGTGGCTTTGATATTACAAACATATTTTTATATTATAAGTGCAAATATATGAGATAACGATATCTAATAGACGATTATTTAAGTTTTGTAAAAATATATTCTCACGTGCAAATTATGAGCAAGGATTGATAATTGGATCTACTAGCGTATTTTATATGCTAGAAGTGCAAAAATAGGAGATATTGATGTTTAATAGACAATTATTTGAATTTTGTAAAAATATCTCTACGCAGCAAATTATGAGTAAGGATTGAAACTTTGATCTTAGTAACGTGTTTTTTATATTGGAAGTGCAAAAATAAAATATTAATGTTTAATAGACAATTTAAGTTTTGTAAGAATATCTTCACTTTTGAAAATTATAAGATAGCATTGAAGCTTTGATTAGAATTGCAAAATTTTGAGATATTCATGTTTAATAGATAATTATTAAAGTTTTATTAAAATATCTTCACTCGTGCAAATTATGAGCAAATATTGAAGTTTTGATCTTACTAATGTATTTTTTATAGTAGAAGTTAAAAATATGAGATATTCATGTTTAATATACTATTATCTAAGTTTTGTATGAATATCTTTACATGTGTAAATTATGAGCGATGATTGAGGCTTTGATCTTACTAGC
>BQNB010180490.1:0-12672 GCA_026074375.1 Tanacetum coccineum | reverse complement strand
CCTGCAAGAAGGGTAAGCAACATAAGGCCTCCTGTAAGGCCAAGTTAGATAGAATCATCAGAAAGCCCCTAGAATTACTTTATATGGACTTATTTGGACTTGTCTCTATAGAAAGTATCAACAAGAAAAGGTACTGCTTGGTTGTGACTGGTGATTTCAATAGATTTAGTTAGGTATTTTTCTTAGCTACCAAGGATGAAACATCTAAAATCCTTTGTAATCTTATCATAGGCTTAGAAAAATAATTGAATCAGAATGTTAAAATTATTAGATGTGATAATAGGACAGAGTTTAAGAACTATGTTATGAATGAATTCTGTACTAAGAAAGGAATCAAAAGGGAGTTTAGTATAGCTAGAACTCCACAACAGAATGGTGTTGCAGAAAGGAAAAACAGGACCCTAATTGAGGCAGCTAGAACTATGTTATCAGACTTACTTTTACCTATCCCATTTTGGGCAGAGGCAGTTAATACTGCTTGCTATGTACTGAATAGGGAATTATTGACCAAACCTTAAAATAAGACACCTTATGAATTATTAATAGGTAAATCACCTAGTATTAGTTTTATGAGACCTTTTGGGTGCCCCTTGACAATTTTGAACACCTTAGATTCCTTAAGAAAATTTGTTGGGAAATCTGATGAAGGTTATTTGCTTAGATACTCTACCTCTAGTAAAGCCTTTAGAGTATAAAACAAAAGGACCAAAAGGCTAGAAAAGGTATAAATGTTGACAAGAGTGCACAAGAAGATTCAGAAATTGATAAAGAGGAATCAGTTGAGGCTATGAATCCTACTCCTTTGACTACAAAATCTGATAGTGTGGTAAATTGGAAGATATTTTAGCAAGGTCAAAGAAGTATTTATCAGATAATGAGAGCAAATGGAGCTGATACAGTCTACATGAGCTTTAGAGCTATGATTAAAGACTTCACAAGAGAGGATCTTATAGAGTTGTACAGATTGGTAATGCAGAAGTATGGAATAAATAGGCCTGAAGATACTTATGACAGAGTGCTTTGGAGTGATCTTAGGACTATGTTTGATCCACCTCTTAATGAAGATGCTATTTGGAGCTTACCACTTCAACAAAAGATGGTTAGTTGGAGGTATTATGATAAATGTGAAGTACTTTGTTTAACTTTGGAGGCATGCACTATATATATGTTAGCGGATAGAAAATATCCATTGTCAAAAGAAGCTTGCCAAGTGATGCTGAAAATGAAACTTCTAGATGGAAAAATGAATGAAGTTTGTTATAAACTTTTGAAGATGATTGAGAAGCAAGCTGGGATTAGAAAGTGATGAAGTTATCAGTAGCAGTGGGCATGTTTTTGGAAACTGTAGACTATTATGGAAGTGAGAAGGGTTTGAGTGTTGGCTAACCACCACACAATAAATGGTTATCAGTTTACCATGCTTAAAAGGTATAAGGACGGGCTAGTCCAAAGCAAACGGCTTTAGTAAAGACTTCTCAAATCTGTTTATGGTTGACAGTTTACCAAAAACTATATGGTAATCAATGCATCATAGTATTGCACTAAAGCATTAGCTACTCCAGAGCAAACGACTACTGGTAAAGAGAATTCAAATCCGTTAATAGGTGATAGTTTGCTAAAAACTATAAGGTTATCAATGCACCTTGTTACTACAATGAAGCATTGACTAGACCATAGCAAACGGCTCATGGTAAAGACATATCAAATCCGTTGATGGCAGGTAGTTTTCCAAAAACTACAAAGCCAACTTAGTTGGATGTTGCTGTGTAGCTGCGAAGAGAAGACAAGGACTAAAAGACAAAGTATGATCTGGTTTTTCAAAGAACATTAAACAGATCATCATTCAAGAGAAGCTAAGGACTTAAAGACATGCTTGGATATAATTCTCAAAAGCCTAAACTGAAGACAACTAAAGAAACTTAAAGTTAACAAGTGAAGTTCAAGTTTAGGGGAGGATTGTTAGGAATTTTGTATAACAGACTTAATTCTATTAGTATTATAGTTAGTTCTGCTAGTATACTAGTTAGTATTGGTAGAAGGTTTATCATAGTTAGTACTGGCAGTATTAAATAGTTAATACTGTTTATGTAATAGTTAAGTCTGCTTACGCAGAAATTAGTTAGAGTTAAAGATATGCATGAGATAACTTAGGAAAGGATATGAATTATCTTTATACGCGTTTTGTAAAGCCCATTAGGGTTTCCTTAGTCTATAAAAGGATCCCTAGGCATAGTTAGTAGATATAGTTCTACAGAAGATCATAAAGATCGAATAGTAATCATAGTTTGTAATCTGTAACCTAGGCAGATTCAAAGTTCAATATAAAAGTGTTTTGATTGTGTTCTTCTTTACAATGTTGATTAAATTCAGCATAATCAATAGTGGTTAATCATTGTTTCATCATTGTTACTTTAGATTTATCTAAGGCAACAAACCCTTTACAAGCTAAAGGTTAAGATCCATTAAGCAAAGGGATCCTACAAGTGGTATCAGAGCATGTGTGGAAACTCTGAATAAGAAGAACTCCATTGTTTGAAGCAGATCTACAATCAAACCTGTAAGATGGTCATCTCCTTTTTAAACTCATCAAGTTCTTCTGACAATAAGGTACAAAACTGTTCTAAATGTCTTGAATCATTTAAATGTCTTCAAAAGAACTATTGTCTACAGGTCTATGATTGGCTCTCTAATGTATTTGACACTACATCAAGGGGCCAGACATTATGTTTGACTGTTGTGGGGCTGTGCTAGATTTTAAGTCACTCCAAAAGCTTCACACTTAAATGCAGTAAAAAGGATTTTTATGTACCTCAAACATCAACCCAAATTAGGTTTATGGTATCCTAGGGATTCACCTTTTGAACTAGAAGCTTTCTCAGACAGTGGACGATGGAGAGCTAGTCTTGACAGAACAATCAAACGAAAGGTGGTTGTCAATTCTGGTAGAAGATTGATATCTTGGCAATGCAAGAAGCAGACTATTGTGTCAAATTCTAATACCGAGGCAGAATATGTTGTAGCTGCTAATTGTTATGGGCAAGTATTATGAATACAGAATCAGATGATGGATTATGGTTTCAATTTCATGCAACACACCACAAAATTCCATAATGATAATGAGAGTACTATAAGTGTTTATCAAGAATCCTGTTTCGCATGTCTAGGGACAAACATATTGAGATTCGTTTTCATTTTATAAGAGAATGCTATGAGAAATGATTGATTGAAGTTTACAAGATTCAACATCTGATCATATGTTGCAGATCTTTCACCAAGGATTTTTTTTTTTGATGTCACAAGATTTAACTTTTTGGTGGTTAGCATTGGATTATTAAATCTATAGCTACAATTAAGGGGAGGCAAGATGATTTGTTGTACTGTTTGTATAGAATGTTATGTGAGCAGACAGATTTTGCCAATGGTGATGTCTTTCATTCAGTTATTTGGGTTCTAGAGAGTCATTAGAGAGAGATATGGATGGTACTAAAGAGTTTTTGTTGTCAAACTTGTTTGATTTTTGGTTAACAAAAGTTAGTACCGATAGGCTTAAAGTTAGTGCCGACAAGCAAAGTTTGTACCGCTATAAAGCCGTTAGAGAAAATACCAGTAGGGGTCTAGAGTGTAATTTTTAGCGGTTTCTTCGCCATTGGGGATGCAGCTACTATAAATACCCATCTCAATTACACAATTGATCCTTCTTAGCTCTCTTAATCGATTTCAATTGACAACCCCTAATTATTCATCACCGACGATTACCAAAATCAAATAAACGATAGCTAGATTGGATTTATGTTCTAAGCACAATATGGTGGCCTATTTGGAAAAGACGGATGGGAATACAGAGTTTCATCAGATTATGGACTTTCTCACATGCAGTTTAATTTATTATGCACTCACTGTAAGTCCCATAGTCTCAACTTCATTTGTTGAACAGTTTTGGATGACTGCTAAGTCTAGAACAGTCAACAACATTAGTTATATAGATGCCACAGTTGCTGGCAAGCCTGTGACTATCTCAAAGGCATCAATAAGAAGTGATCTTCTTTTTGATGATGCTGATGGGATAGATTCTTTGAATAATCAGGCTATATTTGATAATATTCAGCTAATGGGGTATGAGGGAGACCTGAATACCTTAACTTTTAACAAAGCCCTCTTTTCACCCCAATGGAAATTTCTTTTTCATACCGTGAATCACTGCATTCATTCTAAAAGCACCTCTTGGGATCAAATTCCCACTAATATTGCCACAATAGTAATTTGTTTAGCCACTAATCAGAAATATAATTTTTCAAAATTAATTTTTGGTGGCATGATACGACACTTGGATGCAACTAAGAAGTTTGTAATGTATCCAAGATTTTTACAAATCTTTTTTCGCAATCAGTTAAAAGAAAAAAAAAAAAAAATGTACTGTTCCCCTTGGTACCATCTTTTTCTGTCCCAACCCTAACTAAAAAGGTCTTGACATTTATGGTTAAAAAGGGTAAGAACTTTTCAGGGAAGGTTACACCTTTATTTGATTCTATGTTGGTTCAACAAATAGAGGATGAGGGTGAGGCTTCAGAAAGACCATCTGATTCCCAACCCATACCCTCTCCTCCTCACCCAAGTGAAGACCAACCTCAGACACATACTGACCCTTCTTCTAGACCTTCTCCTTCTATAGCTATTCCTGATTCCAATCTAGAGGTTTCTGGTGGGAATCATGCAGGTCAGTCATCCAATGATACATCCCTATCAAGGAATGAGGATGGTCTGACACTCTAAAGTGTATATGACCTTTGTGTGTCTTTATGTCAATAGGTCACAGCTCAGGCTAAAGAAATTAAAGCTTTGAAGGCTCAGGTCAAGAAGCTAAAGAAAGGAGTCAAACCACTTATCACACATCACAAAGCCTGGATGAAGAGTGTTGCACTGAAGAAAAGATTAGCAAGGAAGACTTCTCTAAAGAAAAAGGGGGTACAAAAGAAGTATGTATCCAAACAGTGGAGGAAATCTGTCAAATCTTCCAAGGGTGAACCATCTGTGCATAAAGATCTAAATTTTGAAGATCTTGATGATTTTGTGGATGTGGATTATACATTGGACTACATGGAGACTGAGGATGATTAAGATGAGGGGAGGACAAGCTCTGTGGTGTTAGAAGAGAAGGAAAGTGCAGATAAGGAAGTAAGTACTAAAGCTTCCGGTTGTAACTGTCAAGCCAATGAAGGTACGACAAGAGAATTGATAGGTACTGACAAGCCACAAGATGAGATACCATCAAGAATGCCATCACCATCAATCCTTGATTCCTACCCAATTATCATTACAATTACTTATCAACATATAAATATAACATCATTATCAAGGGCTTAAATAACCCATTAACATACCCTTCATATTTCTTGACATCATATGATCATATCTTGATCATATGATGTAATCCCCAATTTTACTAATTTCATTGTAACACCCCACCCAACGTACATTGGGTTGCGCAGCAGAATTAGCAATTGGGCGTTACTAAATAGCACCATTCACCAAGATAATAGAAAACGACCCAAATGAGACGTTTTACCAAACATGTGTTCTATTATTAATCAGAGTTAAAATGCGTTAGGTCCCTACAGAATCGTAACCACCGTCTGTTACAACATTTGAAAGACAATTGTTTCAAATAAAAGACATTGTTTTAACACAATTTAAGACATAGTTTTTGAAAGGCAGGAACACACAAGTAGTCTTTTCATAAATCCATCACACGCACGACACCTCCACGCCGTTGTTGCCTTCATCCTTGGTTATCTGGGATAAAACATGTTTAAAACGTCAACAACAAAGTTGAGTGAAATTCATAGAATTTAAAATAATTAATAACAATTATCTTTGAACACATAATTAGTTCTCAGGAAAACAAAGCAACAAATGCAATGTATATTAACTTCTTTTCTTTCACGCATTAAGCTCATGACACCGAACGTTAACAGTATATATGGCATTTCATATGTTAAAGTGCCCCAACACAAGGTATTATTGTCATATACCTACTACATTTCTAATTACAAAATGTCCGTTACAGGGTGCTCACCTATAGATTCATACCCCGGACAGGGTTGTCAAACCCAATAGATCTATTTAATGCATTAGCGTTCACCTCGCAAGGCTATTAACGGTTCATGAAATAAGGGACTTCGACAATACCAACTTATGCGAAAACAATCTCGTAATCGGGTCCAGCATACCATAAAATTATATGTGTTCGATTTTATAAAACAAACATGCATCCCCCTCACGGGTTTTAAAATAATTAAAAGATTTAAATGCGAGGCTATGAACTCACCTTAAGCAATTATCTAAATCAATCAAGCGCAAGTAACTTCACGTCTAACCGCGACCTATATAATACATATATAGCGGTACATGACTAAAAATATATTAAATCATATATTGCATACTTGCATTTATATATACTTATTACTATTACGTATATACAATCATATACTAAAATCTCCAAGTGCGACGCAAAACATTTCATCTTGACGCACTTAACAATATTACCACTTTTCCATAAAGTTTCCATTTTTAGAAAGTTTGCCGAAAGTAAGGATAATATAATCTGAACCTCATATTTCGTTATCAATTAACTAACATTAAGAACCCTTTGCTTATTATAAACTTTATTCAAAAGTTTACGCAAGTTTGACTTTCAAAAGTCAAACTTCGTAGTTGACTTTTTACCCCAAAAATACCCAAACTTGACTCGGCGTAAAACGTTCGTTTTAGGAGTTACAAGGCCCACCTTATATCAAAACGGACCTTAGAACATCCTTTATCATTTTCAAAAGCCTAAAATAGATTTTAGAAATTTCTCGACACGCCACGGTCAAGTCAAACTTTCTGGTCAAACAAAGTCAACCCAAAACCCAATAAAACGACATTTTCGACATAATCCGACTATCAAAATACGCTTAACTAGTCTATATAATTATACCAAAACCATCAAACCTTAGTCAATCACAATACACGCTTTCAATATTTTCCGCACTTGAATCATCTAGCAATAACCATATATATGTAATAACATCAAATTAAATCAACACATAAACATAAATAAGTGCTCACAAAGCTAGAACAAAAATCGATTTGGTTTCCCCCTTTTGTTGAACCGTACGGACGAGCAACCCAAACCACAAACCAAAACCTTTTTCAACACAGCCAACTCACAATAACACTTATCTAGCAACTAGTGACCTTCCTTTTAGATCAAAATCACAAGAACTTGACCCAAAATCTAACTTCTTCAAAACTTAGTGCATGTAAGGTTTGTTTAGTGGGAAATGTAGCTCTTGAAACAAGGATTAAGATGGTATAAATTGATTGTATTGCATGTCAAAAAAATCAATGGATTGTGTGTGTTTGTTGATGGCCGGTCGTGGAGAGGAAGAACAAGGAGAAAGAAAACAATTTTGCTAAAAGGAAATAATGGGAGTGTTGGTGCCTATTTATAGAAATGAAGTTTAGCAAAGTGGCAATTTTAGTCCTTCCTTTCTCAAGTCCTTTTAAAACTAGTACAAAATGGTTTCTTTTTATAAATAAAATCGGCCATAAACTTGGGTCACACCACTTTTAATAAATATTTAAAATTCGTTCCACTAATTTTTCTTTAAAACATTTAATAATCATTAAACCTTGTAAAACACGACCTTTAAACACGATTATTACAAAACTCAGGGAAACGTCGTAAAATACAAAAATAACATATTTACGCTCTCGGAGCAACAAAATACGTTTTCCGGACTTTCTTAGACACTAAAAACAAATAGAAACTCAACCACGGTTTGAAATGACCTTATCGAAGGAAATTCTCATCAAACCTTACATAGCATAAACGACTATAATTATTTACGTCGCAAAAATAATTATCTTAGCTCAAGATAAACTTTGACCTGAAACTCGGGTTGTTACATTCTCCCCTCCTTTTTGGAGTGCCATCCCGGTGCTCAGTTCGACTTATCCGCTTTCCTTGCTTCGTACTTACTTGTAAAAAGATGTGGGTACTTTTTCTTAATCTGATCCTCACGTTCCCAAGTAAATTCTGGACCTCTTTGCGAATTCTAACGTACTTTAACAATAGGTATCCGACTTTGCTTGAGTCGCTTAACCTCTCTATCAACAACTCCCACTGGCTCTTTAATCATATGCAACTTATCATCAAGTTGAATCTCATCCATCGGAACAACAATATCACCTTTCGATAAACATTTCTTAAGATTCGAAACATGAAAAGTACTATGAATCCCTTTCAACTATTTTGGCAACTCCAACGTGTAAGCTACAGAACCAACTCTAGCTAGAATCTTGAATGGTCCAATGTAACGTACACTTAGCTTTCTGCACTTTCCAAAACGTACAACGCCCTTCTATGGCGATACCTTGAGCAGTACCATATCACCAACTTCAAATTTCAATGGATTAGCTCTCTTATCTGCATAACTCTTCTGGCGACTACAAGCAGTCAACAAACGGTTCTTAATCTGGACAATCTTCTCGGTCGTATCATGGATCAATTCTGGACCGGTGAGTTGGCTATCCCCAACCTCGCTTCAGCATACAGGTGATCTACATTTCCGTCCATACAAAGCTTCATATGGTGCAGCCTTAATACTTGCGTGATAACTATTATTGTATGAGAACTCGACTAACGGTAGATGGCTATCCTAATTACTTCCAAAGTCGATCACACAGGCACGCAACATATCTTCCAGCGTTTGTATTGTCCTTTCACTTTGACTATCCGTTTGAGGGTGGTAAGCGATACTCATATCCAAATTCATCCCTAATGCTTCCTGAAGCGATCTCCAGAACCTTGACGTAAAATGGCTATCTCGATCTGAAATGATCGAAACAAGAACACTATGCCTACACACTATCTCCTTTAAATAAAGTCGCGTGAGTTTCTCCATACTATCCTTTTTCTTCATTGGTAGGAAATGAGTTAATTTGATCAGTCGGTAGACAATAACCCAAATCGTATCATACCCACTTGGCGTTCTTGGCAAACCACTCACAAAATCCATAGTAATCCTTTCCCACTTCCAAAATGGAATCTCAGGTTGTTGCAGCAACCCAGACAGTTTCTGATGCTCAGCTTTGACTTTCGCACAAGTCAAACACTTACGCTTTCATATTTGGCCACCAATATAAAGGTTTTAGATCTTGATACATCTTGTCCGATCCCGGATGGATGGAATACTTGGACTTATGCGACTCATGCATAACCAAATCTCTCAATCCATCGAATCGCGGCAACCAAACATGATTCCCAAAACAACATGTTCCATCAAGGCAAAATTCGAATATTGGCTTAATCAATCTTCCCAAATTTTCTACCTCTACATTCTCTTCTTTCATCGCTTTCTCCTGAGCTTTGTGAATTTGCTTAGGTGGATCATTGTGAACAGTCATCATCAAATCTCGAACACGCAATGGCTTATCCTTTTCCTTTTGACTTAAGCCGCCAGCCATAACATTCGCTTTTCCAGGATGATACCAAATTTCACAATTATAATCACTCAACAACTCAATCCATCTCCGTTGTCTTAAGTTCAACTCTTTCTGATTCAAAATATATTGTAGGCTCTTGTGATCAGTGAAAACCACGCACTTTGTTCCATATAAATAATGTCTCCATAATCTAAGGGCGAAAACAAAGGCTCCTAACTCCAAATCGTGAGTAGTGTAATTCTCTTCCTGGACTTTCAATTGTATAGAAGCATACGCTATCACCTTCTCTCTTTGCATCAGTACGGCCCCATAACCTTTAAGTGATGCGTCACAGTACACCACGAAATCTTTCGTTCCCTCGGGCAATGCTAAGATCGGTGCACTACACAACTTCTACTTCAATGTATGAAAAGCTTCTTCTTCTTCTTTTCCCCACTCGTATTTCTTATTTTTCTGAGTCAACTTAGTCAGTGGCTTAGAAATCAAAGAAAAACCTTCAATAAACCTCCTATAGTACCCAGCCAATCTAAGAAATTGCCTCACCTCCGTTGGCGTCGTCGGTGCAGCCCAACTCTTAATGGCTTCGATCTTGGCAGGATCAACATGAACACCACTACGATCAATCACATGACCCAGAAATTATATCGAATCTAGCCAAAAATCACACTTTGAAAACTTGGCGTACAATCTCTCTTTCTTAAGCAGCTCCAGAATAATCTTCAAATGCTTCCCATGCTCTTCTTCGTCCTTGGAATAAACCAAAATATCATCGATGAACACTATGACGAACTTATCAAGATATGGCTTGCATACTCGGTTCATCAAGTCCATAAACACAGCAGGCGCATTAGTCAATCCAAACGGCATTACTTGGAACTCAAAGTGACCATACCGAGTTCTAAATGCTGTAATTGGAATGTCTTCTTCTTTAATGCGTAACTGGTGATATCCTGATCACAGATCTATCTTAGAATACACACTTGAACCTTGTAGTTGGTCAAATAAATCGTTAATTCTCAGAAGAGGATAATGATTATTGACAGTCAACTTGTTCAATTCGCGATAATCTATACACATTCTAAAAGATCCATCTTTCTTTTCACAAACAACACCGGTGCTCCCCATGGTGATGAACTCAAACGAATAAACCCTTTCTCCAACAACTCTTTCAGTTGTATCGACAATTCTCTCATCTCAGACAGTGCCAATCTATAAGGTGCACGTGCAACAGGTGCAGCCCCCGGTACTAGATCAATTCGAAATTCTACTTGCCTTGGCGGTGGTAGTCCTGGTAATCTTGATCTTTAAGAAATCTTTATACTTTCTTTGATAAGTCTTTGATCTCTTCTCTGTCAGCATAAACTCTTCCAGCAGTTTTAATCTTTCAGCAATTGTAACTTTCATACCAGCAGCATTAACTTTCAACACCAACAATAGTAACTTTTTTACCAGTAGCATTAACTGTGTACAAGCAATATTAACTACTTAGAAAGTTTTCTTCAATCTTCACCAGCAGTACTAAGTTACACTAACAATAGTAACTTACACTAGCTGTAGTAACTTATACTAGCAGTACTAATATACACTAGTAGTAGTAACTTACACTAGCAGTAGAAACTAGCAGTACTAACTACTTAGCATATTTTTTTTCATTAAGATTACTAACAACACTAATTTATGCTTAACAGCAGTAACATAAACCTTAACAGCAGTAACTCTAAGATCATCAAGAAGTCTTTTAATCTCAACAATCCTCCCCTAAACTTGATATTTATCTTCAAAATCATCAAGTTTCTTCATTAAAAGCTTCATTAATCACTAGGAGGATGCTTCCAAACACTTAATTGATTCTTGAGTTGCTTTGTGATGAGCTTAAGAAGCTGATAACACATTTCATTCCAATGATTAGCTTGCACGCACGCGCTCTCGCGCTGCATCTTTGTGATTGTAGCAGGTGTAAGAGGATATCTCTTCTCTACCAACATAAAGACATACAGACTTTGAAACCTCACAAAGTGTACTCTATAAGAATCAAATAGCTTCCAAACTAACACTTTGTTTCCTTGTAAATTCCTCCACACCGTATCTTCTACATAATGTTCAAACATTGTCTTTAGGTCACCCCATAACACACTCTCATAGCCCTCTTCCGGCCTTGTGTACCCATGCTTAGCTTTTACCAATTTCCACAGAGTTTCTAAATCTTCCCTGTCAAAGCTTTTAAGCATCTGAATAAAGGCTGAGTACCTCTTTGAACTTCCATCAGCTCTTATAATTTGATAGAAGCTGATCTTTCCTTCTTTAAGGATCTTCCAGTCAACAATGCTTGGAGGCTTAGTAGCTAAAGGTATAGCATCAACTGCTACTTCCTCTTCACCAGGAATAATTTTCATGAGCTTTTTCATCTTAGCTGCTTCTTGATTATCATCCACCTTCTGCTTCTTTGCATTCTCTTATTCTAGCTCATCTCCTGCTCTTTTTGAACTGCTTTCTTGTGCTATCTTTGCTCTCTTAGAACTTTCTTCCATTACTTCTACTTTTTTGGAACTTTCTGTTGGGTTTAAAAGACTTCAAGATATTCTTAGAGTTACTGCTGCTCAACTATATAATAGTGCTGTCAAGCATAACTTAGTGCTGCTAGTAATACTAATGAAAATTATGCTAAGTAGTTAGTACTGATAGTATAAAAGTTACTACTGCTAGTTACTACTGTTAGTATAATTAGTACTGTTAGTATAAAGTTACTGCTGCTAGTAGAAGTTAAGACTGCTCAGAGATGAAGACTAAAAATATACTAACTAGTTACTTCTGCTAGTACCAAAGTTAGTACTGATATGTGTGAAAACACATATCCGTTTTATATCAAAAATTGGCCCTAAAAAGATAAAATTGTGCTTTAAATGCTTGTATATTGCTTGTTTTGTCTTTGTGAGTGTGTAGGTACGGATATTACAAAAATCTCAAGAAAACGGTTAAAACCGGACAAACACGGACACGGGAACGGAAGAGCACACAAAGAGCCGGGAGAATGCTATCAATAGTGGTCAACTCAAGTCAAACATGGTCAACACAAAAAGACAAAATCTAAAATTACCAAATCAGTCCCTCATATTTAACCAAATTGCAAAAATAGCCCTAAACCCTAACGGTGTTAACTCTTTTTATTATAAGAGTTAACACCCG
>BQNB010180489.1:0-12672 GCA_026074375.1 Tanacetum coccineum | reverse complement strand
GGTGAACTAGGATCAATAAATAACATACTAATTCCTTTGGTAAAGACTCAGACAGTGGACTACTAGTATTTAAAGAGCCGTTAAGCAGTAAGTGGGTAAAGTCCCCATGAGATAGGGTTTAATAAGATCACCATTATTAATATCCTAAGATAGATTATAATCACAAAATATGATTAATTGTGACAGAATTCTACGTGTCTAGGTTTTAGGAAATAGTACCGCCTAAATCATGGAATGATATGCCGCCTTGAGATAAGCACTCATTACACTAAATAAACAAACCAATGTTTAATTGGATTAATCTTGTTTGGTACTGTTTTCTTATATTTGGCTACACCGCTCTTCTATCTTTTGATTATCTGCTTACGTGTGTTATTGTGTTTTAAATTGATTTTAGTCACCACAAAACCTGTGCCAGTCTCTCAGGCTAAAAACCCCCATTTTTATCCGTTAGAATTAGAATTAACATAGATTAGAATTAACATAGTTTAAATTAACTTAGTTTAGTTAACTAAAATATTAATAGAACTATTAATTAACGTTCTCGCTCTAAGTGATCAACACCCTACTTACCAACGAACCTACATCTGATCGGGTACACTGCCCGTTAAAGTGTTGTCTTAGGTAAAGTCGGCTAAATATAATTGTAAAACTTGAATAACTCAAATAACAACCTACATGACGACACATCAAGTTTTTGGCGCCATTGCCGGGGAGTGAAGTTGTTTAATCTTTATTTTTATTTAATACTTTAGTTTTAACCTTAGATTAACTTAACCCATAGAATTAGTGTAATTTAGATTAGTGTAAAATTTTGTATATTTATTATTGTTTGCTTGCGTGTTTGTTTTGTTTGAATTTTTTTTATACACTGTTCTGGTCGATAACCTAATACGGCGTATTCACCAAGTTGTATACGGCATATCTAACTTTCTTATCAGATATAGTGTATCCCACCTGCCAAGCAAAATGACGTATTCAACTAATTGTATACGGCGTATTGGCTGCAGCTTACATTAACTGTGCAAGTTTATTTTTCTAGAATAGCTTTACTCCGAATCATGTCTTTCCTTTCAGGAACAACATTCGGACTACATCCATATCAGTTTACCTATCCAGAAAGAAGATTAACGATGGAAGAAATGTTATACAAATTTATCGATGAAGGAAAACGAGAACAATAGGAGATGAGAGCATTCATCAAAGAATTCAGAACAACCAACAAGCTCTTGTTTAAAGAAAGGAACAATTCATTAAGCGAGCTCAGGTTTGAAGTGCATAGGTTGTCAAAGGTAATCGATAATGCTCTAATATCAAATAGTGAAGTTAAAGGAGTAACTACTAGAGGAGGAAAAACAACAACTCAAGGTATTCAAAATGACAACATTCATACAGAAGAACCTTCGGTGTTCTATCACGACAAGCTAGATGCACCAATAGAAGTCCTTGTTGAAAATGAACCTCAGAAAACCAAAGAACAAGTTGTTCAACCATTAATTAAAATACAGACACCGTCGATTCTTTTCCCAGCGGGTTAAGAAAAGGAAAAGAAGAAGCTCAGCAACGAAAGTTCTTAGAAAATCTAAAGCAACTCCATATCAATTTACCGTTCATTGAAGCCCTATCTCAAATGCCAAAGTATGCCAAATTTCTAAAAGGTTTGCTGACAAATAAGGCCATGCTCGAAGAAGCTTGTATAGTTACAATGAACAAAAGGTGCTTGGCAGTATTACTAAACAAACTGCCATTGAAAGAACAAGACCCAGGGAGTTTCACTATTCCTTGTGACATTGGCCACTTACATATTAATAATGCGTTAGCAGACCTAGGAGCTAGTATAAGTTTGATGCCATATACGATGTATGAAAAGTTGGGTCTAGGGGAACCCAAACCTACTAGAATGAGCTTAGAACTTGCAGATAGGTCCATCTAGTACCCAAGGGGAATAATAGAAAATGTGCTTATAAAAGTTAATAAATTCGTCCTCCCCATCAATTTTGTTATCTTAGATATACCTAAAGACTCTAGAGTTCTGATAATTTTAAGGAGACTATTTTTGGCAACAGCTCGAGCTATGATAGACGTATTTAATAAAAAGGTAACACTTAGGGTAGGGGATGATGAAGTAATATTCGACGTAGATCAATCAATAAAGAGACTGCCCACTGAGGATGATGAGTGCTATGGCATAGATGATTTAGATGACAGAATTAACATAGAAACTCATAATTGTTAGGGAGTGATCAGTCGGATTCATTTTTACTTAAGGGCATGGAAAAATCGATTTATCAATCAGACCTAAAGAGTTGTAATTCTATAGGAAATGAGTCCGATGATAATTCTGATATTAGGATGCCAATACGGCGTATCGACCCAGTCAATACGCCGTATTTGGAAGCACAAAAAATAGTGGGAACTGATGGAGTCAAAAGTGAACGCCTGTACTCGGCTAGTTCCAATGAGATTGATGAAAAGAAACCTGTGCTGAAAGATTTACCCCATCACTTAGAATACGCATATCTACATGGTAATAAATCCTTTCCTATAATTATCTCATCTAAGTTGTTCGAAAAGGAGAAAATGTTACTTTTGTAGGTACTAGAGAAACGCAAGGGAGCAATAGCTTGGAAGATGTCAAACAACAAGGGAATAAATCTGTCATTCTCCACGCACAAGATCTTAATGGAGGATGACTTCAAACCAGTCATTCAACCCCAAAGGCATTTAAATCCTAAAGTCCAAGATGTGGTGAAAAACAAAATTGTTAAGTTACTTGATCTGGGGTTTATTATATACTTTCTTGGATATTCATTGGGTTTAGCCGCCTATTCATGTTTGGTCCAAACAAGTACGGAGGAATAACTGTAGTTTTGAATGATAACAACAAATTGATTCCTTCTCACACAGTTATTGGATGGCGAGTGTGCATCGATTATCGTAAACTTAATGATGCAACTCGAAAGGATCATTTCTCTCTTCCATTTATTGATCAAATGTTAGAACGTTTATCTGGGAATGAATATTACTATTTTCTTGATGGTTTTTCAGGATTCTTCCAAATTCCAATAGCACCTGAAGATCAAGAAAAGACAACGTTGACTTGTCCTTATGGAACTTTTGCTTACAGGAGAATGGCGTTTGGATTATGCAACGCACTTGTAACTTTTCAAAGATGCATGGCGGTAATTTTTCACAACATGGTGGAAGACTTTATGGAAGTATTCATGGATGATTTCTTGGTATTTGGTAGCTCCTTTAATTGCCATCTTGATAATTTAGATAAAATGCTTGCTAGGTGTGAAAAAACCAACCTAGTGTTGAATTGGGAAAAATGTCATTTCATTGTAAAAGAAGGCATTGTGTTAGGACACAAAATTTCTAAGGCGGGTATCGAAGTTGATAGAGCTAAGATCGATGTAATAGCTAAGTTACCCTACCCAACAAACGTAAAAGGTGTTAGAAGTTTCTTAGGTCATACTGGATTTTATCAAAGATTCATAAAAGATTTTTCCATGATCTCTAAACCAATGACCCAACTTTTGATGAAAGATGCAAAATTTGATTTTTCTGATGATTGCAAAAAGGCGTTTAATATTTTGAAAGAAAAATTAACTACAATGCCTATCATAATATCTACCGATTGGAATGTGCCCTTTGCATTAATGTATGATGCTAGTGACTTTGCTGTTGGAGCTATTTTAGGACAGCGAATAGATAGGAAATTCAAACTGATCTATTACGCTAGCAAAACACTGAATGATGCCCAAGAACATTACACCACTACTGAAAAGGAACTTCTTGCAGTTGTTTTCTCTTTTGATAAGTTATGTCCCTATCTTATTTTATCAAAAACTGTAGTCTACACTGATCATTCTGCTTTAAAGTATTTGTTTAGTAAACAGGATGTCAAACCTAGAATTATAAGGTGGGTTCTGCTTCTACAAGGGGTTGATATCACATATTCTATGAGACCATAAATCTAGGCAGTTAACTTAGTGCAGGTCACTTGGTGTAAAAGACTTGAGACCAGATTTTGGGAGTATTCCGATAGCGGGAGATAGGTGACGAGATTATCCCCAACAAACATCTTATGATATTGAAAGCCAAGCTTAATAACGATGAGCCATGGTATGCTGATTATGTTAATTATATTGTTGGAAAGATTGTGCCTCTAAAATGAACACCAAAAAAAGAAGAAGGTTTTTCTCGCAAGTAAAGAACTATTTTTGGGATGAACCATACGCGTTTAGGTTATGTCCAGACAATGTGATAAGGCGATGCGTTGTTGGAAGGGAGATCTTTGAAATTTTGGCACACTGCCATTCTGGACCAACTAGGGGACATCACAGCACCTCGATTACTAGAAGGAAGGTTTACAAATCAGGATTCTTTTGGCCTAGTATCTTTAAGGATGCTAAGGATTACACAATGAAATGTGATGCATGTCAATGGTCGGGAAACATATCATCAAGAAGTGAGATGCCTCAAAACAATATCCAGGCATGTGATGTTTTTGACATATGGGGATTATACTTTATGGGTCCCTTTCCTAACTCAAAGGGTAATAGATATATATTAGTAGTTGTCGATTATGTGTCCAAATGGGTGGAAGCTCAAGAATTACCTACGAATGATGCGCGTGTAGTGGTTAGGTTTTTAAGAGGGTTATTTTCTAGGTTTGGAGTTCCTAAGGCTTTAATTAGTGAAAGAGGGACACAATTTTGTAATTCCTAGCTTGAAAAAGCTTTACAAAAATATGGTGTAACCCATAAATTGTCAACGGCATACCACCCCTAAAATAATGGACAAATTGAAGTAACCAATAGAGCTATTAAACGTATCTTGGAAAGGTCAGTTGGATATAACCCCAAGGATTGGTCTGAAAATCTTAACGACACATTATGGGCATTTAAAACCGCCTACAAGACGCCTAAAGGATGTACACCCTTTAGATTGGTTTATGGTAAAGCTTGTCACCTACCTGTAGAGATCGAACATAAAGCATATTGGGCACTAAAATAATGTAATATGGACCTTACAGCTGCAGCTAAAAACCGTTTCATAGAACTTAATGAATTGATGGACTTAAGAGATGGAGCATACGAGAACACCCAAATCTATAAGGAAAAAACCAAGAAATGGCATGACTCTAGGCTCCGAAGGGATAAAGACTTTAAAGTTAGAGACAAGGTCTTGTTATTTAACTCTTGATTAAGGATGCATCCGGGTAAGCTCTAATTAAAGTGGTACGGTCCAAATTTAGTATAAATAGTGTATCCGTATGGTACCATGGTAATCACTGATAAAAACATAATTAGCTTTAAGGTCAATGGGCAAAGGTTGAAGAAGTACTACGATGGACAAATTGATACGGAAGATAAAGAGGTCATCGAATTCGAAGAAGATACGACGTAGAGCTGAAGAAAAAGTCTAACTTAAAGACTTTGCTGTAAAAAAAAGTGCTTCCCGGGAGACAACCCAGACTGTTTTTAATTATTTTTATCGAGTCTGTCTTCCTAGACATTAATACGGCATATCCGCTCCACACCATACGACATATTAAATGTCTGTACGTTATCAATCCTTTTATTTTTTTACATTTACAACATTATTGTCATTTCTGTCTATACGGCATTATATGATACGGCGTATTTGGCAAACTGACCCATACTCAGATACATTTTGCAGGTTTCAATACGGCGTATCCTGGTTTTGGAATACGGCGTATCGAATTCCTATAAAGTTTTTTTTGTTTTTTTATTTTTTAGAATACCCGAGATAGGTTTGCATGGTTTTCTTACATCTTACACAGGACCTCAATGGAAAGAAATCAACAACATTGGTGGAGTATCTATAATCTGGAATCTTATGTGTGTTGTAGTCATGCTGGAATTCAGACGCATTTACAACACACATTCTTGCTCATAAACTCAACATGGAGAATCATACCGAGCAAATATCAGGGGAGTTTCATGTTCTAATTCTTTTATTTCCCGTTTTTAACTATTATGTTTATACAACGAGGGCGTTGTATAATTTAAGTGGGGGGAGAATTAGAACGCTACTTGTCTTATTTTTTCACATTAATATGCTTAAATTTAAAAAAATCGAGCATACTTTTGTGAAATTACTGGTTACATAACTTGCACCACAAAACCCTTATTAGATATTGTGAGGATTCAGCCTTATCCGTTTCTGAATATTTACCAAAATCCCACAAAAATATGAGTGTGCCGGTGATGTTGTAGATTTTAAAACTTGGTTTGGTATATCTATTAGACTTTAGAACTTGGCTTGGTATATCTATTCGAGACCACAATAATGAGTACTATGGATTTAGATGGAGTAACTTGTTTAAATTGGTAAATTTCTAGGATTACACCCAAAAAGCCTATATATGTTGTGTTATTAACTAACCACACCGGTTAGTTAACCCCTGTATAAACCATGTATAAACCCTTTGTTTACTCTTATTTTTAGAGTAAGATACCCATGGAAAAACTAGTAGAGCCATTCCTTTAGGATAACACCAACTATTTGTTTCGTTACACCTTTACACCTTAGCCTACCCTGTTAGATTAAGTCCATATATCAGTTGCTAGTTGCTTTAGTGTAAAGTATGTATTTCCTGTGTCTTGTGTCATTTTGTATCTCTGGTATGGTTGGAAAATTGCACATCGTAATTAGGAAAGTAAAAGTGTGTCTTTGGTATGGTTTCTCCTTCTAAGGCGGATATTTTTGATGATGTTGTGTCGTATTCTTTTTATTGGAGTCCTTTGCATGTAATTTTTTTCATTTCTATACAGAAATACGATTTTTATCGAAATTGAATTCAAAAAAGCCTCAACACATCACGCTTTATCGTGCCTTATCATGTTTTTCACTCCTCGTCTCACGTCAAGCCTTAAGCCTAAGCCTTGGTCTATTGCGTAGCGTGGAGGTCACGCCTCGCGCCTTTGCGAGGCCTTAGCGGTGCCATGGTGCGCCTTTTAGAACCATGATTTCCTGTGTCTTGTATCATTTTCTATCTCTGGTATGGTTGGGAAAATTTCACATTGCATTGGGAATGTAAAAGTAGTTTAAACTCATGTATTCCTACTACTTTCACAATTATTGATATATCCGAGTACGAAGAATTATGAAAGAAATTATCCGGAGCTATTATGATCGTGAAGATGGTGAAATTACACCGAGGATTGTAGTATATGTTTGGTTTGTAAACAAATGAAAAAATAAGAAAATCGCTGCAAAAAGAGGAGGAAACTATGGAGATAGTCGGTTCGTTAAAACTTAAACCGATGGTATTATTTGAAGTATCGATTATTGATCGCTGCCAAACTACACCTTAAAATATATATAATATAATAAAATATAAAATATATATAGTAAGAATAGTCTAAAAGCATAATCAATAAAACCGAGAAGTAGTATAGAATGTTCCCGGGTCGTTTATCCCCAACGAGGCTGGACTGGAAAATCGATACAGTCGAAGATTTGAGTTTGAAGGAGAGAATTGATTTGAGAGTGAAGGAAGTTAAAATTAAACTATAAATAAACTTAAACGTTTAAGAAAATCCTTAAAATTATGAAATTAAGCTAGAAAACTGAGAGCAACGGGCACGAACAAAGGGGGAAAAACCCTTAAAATCTTCAAAATTAACCCTACGAAGAAATTTTTGCTTGTAAACTACTCTACGGGACAAATAACGAAGAATGAAAAGACTAGACCGAAAACGGAGTTCGTTTGACCCAAAAACGAGTCAACACGAAAAACAGAATCCCGGACCGTTCTATAAAAACGCAAAAGTTGTATAAAAATGGTCACCCTACGAAAATTTTTAAATTTTTCCTACAAACTATATGACAAAATAAAATTTTCTAAAAAAAGAAAAATATTTTTTTGACAATTTTTATATTTTTTATGAATTTTTAAAACTTTTAACTAAATTAAATTGTAAAAAATACTAAACTACTTCGAAAAATTCTGAAAATTTTACTAAAAATACTTTATACTACAATAAGCCTACGAAAAATAAGAAACCTAAAATTCGGCTTATAAATAAGCTCGTAATAAGCTGTAACAGCTTATTGGCTTTAAAGCCAAAAACGTGTATAAGTATTAAGGCCCTTGAGTCTTTAACGAAAAAGACCCAAGGGCGCAGCGGTATGAGTGTGTTATAAAAGGGGGATCGTATCGAGGGGTACCGGGTTCGAGTCTTGCTCACCCAGTCCCCTTGTCTTTCCCTCTTTTTTTTTGGGAAAAACTTTGTGAAGCAAAGTTGTTAAGCTCGTGGGGTTCTTAATCAACTTTGTAACTACGACTTTTATATGAAAAGCATCAATATTGCGTAAAAATAAGCTTAAAAATGACATGAATGCTTTAAACTAGCGCTAATAGCTAAATTTTTACTAAGTCATTCATTTGATACTATGGTGGAAAATATGCTAGGGACATGGACAAAATAAGCTAAAGGGACTCCTAAGCTAGCCTAATAAGCACTAAGGAGCTTAAAAGCTAAAACTAAATAAGCTGTTAAAAGGCTTAAGCTTGACAGAAACTAAATAATGCTTAAAAGGCTTAAAAAGCTAAGCTAGGTTGCAAAAAGAAGAAAAAGAAAATGGGAGATAAGCACAACTACTAACTACTACTATCTTTATAAGGCTAATAACGAGCAACAAGAGCTTTGACAATAAGCTTGAATAGCTAAATGAAAAAATAAGGCAATCCTTACACTAACACTAAGCATAACTGTCTAATAAGGGTCATTTGAGCTTAAATAAGCATCAAATAAGCTGCTAAGGAATGAAACTAAAAGGGGCTTATCTACAGAGGATTTTATAGGCTCTCAATAATGCCAAGAACTTGGGCTTTTAGTACATTCAAGGCTAAGCTCATAAGAGGGCTTTAAAATCTTCCCTTTGCACCACGGGTGAGATTAAGGCTAAATCAAGGGGCTGATTGACAGCTTATTTAAAAGCTGGTCAATAAGCTCAAAGGAAAAGATAGCTAACACAGATGAGTTACCCTAGGAAGTGAGAGTATGCACCTATTTTTGACTTTACAATCTATTATAAAACATTGCTGATCTTGAACAGTGGGTGAAAAAGCTTCTTAGATTTTAAAGTTTTGACACTTAAAACCTTGGTGGTTTTTGACTTAACAAAGTCAAAAGACCAAAAGGTTTTGACAGCTTGTTTGACACTTTAAAACACACTTTTCTTTTTTTGAAACTAAAACTCAAAATCCAAGTGCTCTGATCTAAATAAGCACTTGGGGTTTTCTTAAAAATCACAGTTTCAAAGATGGTTTAGAAAACTTTTGGAAAACAATTTTAAAACTTTAAAACTTTAATTATACAGATTTGAACTGCTCAACACTTAAGCTAAAACTAGCTAAATGACCATAACCCAAACCAAAAGCATTTTTGACCCGTTTTAAGTGTTGACCCAAACACTCCCTTAACTTTTAAAAAGGTGACTTTAAACTTATAAAGACTATCTTAAACTGAAATTTTTAAAAAGGCAAATATGACTTAGCTTTTTTATGGTACAATAATAGACATGAAGCAAGCAAAATAAGCACTTGAAAGAGATTATGAGAAGCTATGTACAGAAGTTGGTGAATGGAGATCAGGTTTATGTTTTTTAAGGGAAATTGAAATGATAAAGATCGGAACAAAGCACCGTTAGATGTATGTTGTGTTATCTGGGGTGTTTGCAGGTTTTTTTGGAGAAATTTGGAGGACGTGGGTTGTTGGCTGTGTGGGGGGGAGGAGCGTTGGGGATGGTCGTAGGTGGTGTGTTTGTTAGGGGGTGTTGTTCTATGGGGTGTGGTTGGCGTGATGTGGGGTGGGTGGATGTTTTTGGTCTTGAGTTTTATTTGAGTATAGTATTTATAATTTTATTTCTTTCAATTATTTTTATTATTTTTTTTAAATTTAATATTATTTTATTATTATATTTATATATATTATTTTCTGTTATTTTTTAAATATTATTATTTTATTATTTTGATTATTCATATTTTTTATTCATATCTTATTGCAATTTTAAATTATTTTATTTATTAATTTTAATAATTTATAAGTTTTATATCAACATTTTATTTATATATAATATGAATGAATTATATTACTGATTTTTTATATAAGCAAAAGAAAATAAGCTAAATAAGCTTATTGCTACAGTAATAAGCAAAAGTTAAAAGAAAAGGTACCTTTAATCCTTTGCTCAAAAAGGATTTTGGAAACCTAATCAAGCTCTAAATTCCTACCCCAGCTTATAATTAAGCTTAAACAAAACAAAACCCAATAAGCCATCCACATTTGCTCATTCTTCCATGCTTGCTTAAATCCAACAGTACCTTGCTTTTTTTTGAGTTTTCCTTAAAGTTTGTGTAAATGCTTATAAAACAGATTATATGGTATAAAAAAAAGGTAAAACCAGTAACTTAGAAGCACAAGGTGTAAAGTTAACTTAACTTAATTTTCATTAAACGAAACTGGGTACAAGTACATGAAAACATTTAACTTGAAAACACTTAAAAATAATTTTAAATACTACTCGAACTACATAAAACTACTAAAAAAAACTACTCCTTACTACACTACTGTTACAATGCTTAAATAGTAGAATACAACTAGGGTTCTTGGAATCTTTGTCTTCTCCCAAGTGTGTTTGTTTGTAGACACACTTTTGAGGTGTGTTTGTTGTGGGTGTGCAAACAAAGCAATGATCCTGGCCCTCCATTTTTCTTGATCTCTAAGCCGAAAACTCTCAACCCTTTGATCAACTTTGGTGGGGGTTTGGATTGCCAACATGGCAAAGCCTCTTTTTAGGTGGGAAAGATAGTGGAGAGGAGAGGGGAGGTTTATCCATGGTGGAATTGAAGGTTTATGGGGTAAAAACGGGGTGGTTAAACCGTGGAGTTTGTATGGGGAAAAGAAGGGCGGAGAATTGGTTTAAAAAAGAGTTAATGGGTGACGGGAAAGGGTTTTGGGGAATGGCAAATTGGCCCCCTCTGGTGTGTGTAGTTCTAGCATCACTCGTCCTTGTGTTGTTATAGTTTTGGGGACTTGGCAAATTAAGTCCCCAAAAGTTATAACACTCTTTGCATCACACGTCCTTGGGACTTATAAGTCTTTGGACTTGGCAGAATTGGTCCTTAGAGTATAACTTTGCCAATATTGGCCTGTTTGGCCTTCTTTTCTTTATTTTGAAGAAATTATCCGGAGCTATTATGATCGTGAAGATGGTGAAATTGCACCGAGATTCGTAGTGTATCATATATGTTTAAAAAAACGAAAAAATTAGAAAATCGCAACAAAAAAAGAGGATGAAGTTCGAAGAAGGAGATAATCGGCTCTTATAAGCTTAAACCGATGGAATTATTTAAAACATCAATTATTCATTGATACGTGCTGTAAATCAACGATGTAAAGTTTTGTATAAAGTGGTAGATATCGCCACTTATTTTTGTGAAGTATGTATATTATGGAAGATTGGGAGTTGACCGTTATATTTATTTTTTTAGGTAAAGGGGAAGATTCCCCGGTAAAATATATTAATAACCCAAAAACCGATAAGTACAATGGAATGTGACAGAGCGTCACATTAACCTCAAGCAAGAGCTTGAACAACCACTAGCTCATATGACATGCCATAAGAGATCTAAACTATTACATAGCCAATAACACCAACTAAGGGTTGTTTTCATTTATCTTTGATCAAGATGTTTTTCGAGTCTAGTTCGTGTCTACTAAACATGGAGTAGTCCACGATTTGTGTCTTTATCATGGGTATGATCGAGAAAGTTACTAGCAACATTATTATTTGTTTGGACTTAATCTATTTGTTTGATATATTTTTATTTAACAACAATTATTTCCCTTTCCTAATCCCTAACCCTTGGTTTTACTCGAATGAGGATGCGAGCAATCACATATGTCTATTCCGTCATTACGGCCATGTATATGTGATTTTGTCAACCTTGTTGGTTTATTACATTTGGTGAAAAGATTAGAAGATCCATACCCTATATCACTCTTCATTCTAACCCTTGATTTTACTCGAGTGAGGGAATTAAATGCAATCATGTATGTCTATTCCATCTTTATGGATGTATATATGTGGTTTGTCGCCCCTGCTGGTTTACGACTTTTGGTAAACACTACTAGCCCTAAACCCGACATCCCTCCCTCGGTGGTCCCCGGCTGTCTCGCAGCCAACCCAACACCCAACCCGGCTATACCCTGGCTGTCTCGCAGCCAACCCGACACCCCGGTGGCAGCTGCCACCCAAACCAAACACCTCTTTTTGCGGCTTTCCTGCCACCAAACAAACAAACACCCCTTGTCTGTTGTTAACAAACCACGCGCACCCTTCGTTTCTATAAACAAAACCAAACGCCCCTTCGTTTCTATAACAAAACCAAACGCCCCTTCGTTTCTATAACAAAACCAAACGCAGCCTCTTGCTGCTGACCCGGACCCCAAACGCACCCTTATATGTTGTTGTTTACCCCAAACGCACCCTTGTGCTTTTGTCAAAACCAGCCGCACCCCTTTTGTGCCTAACCCACACCGAACGCGCCATTTGTGGTGCCAAAATCACACCAACGCACCCTTGGTGTAAGTAACCCAAACGCACCTTATGTGGTGCTAAATGAAGAAC
>BQNB010180488.1:2367-12672 GCA_026074375.1 Tanacetum coccineum | reverse complement strand
AATCCATTATTTTCTTTAATATTTCTTAGTATTCTGTTTCCTCAATTTTGGTGATCTTGATTTTCAATTAGGATTCCCGAAGTAGTTACAGAAACGTAGGGTTCCTTCTTTTTAATTTTCGTAAGGCTTACAGGTTATATGAAAATGACACGTGTACATTTAGAAATGGTTCTTTGTCTAGAATTGTGCCAAGTGTAGTTTTATTATCTTGTATTAATGAAAAGTATACTCCTAAACTTACCATTATACTTGATAAGAATGTGTGCATATGCTCGTATATAGTTTCTCACATGAATAAAGTGTTTGGTAACCTTAATTTTACATAGAAAATGACTAATATGTAAATCAATATTTAAAAACATTTACAGAAAATGATATGTAACCTGGTAATGACAATAAAAATGAAACTTGAGGTTAACCTTTAACGTTAGAAGGTATATGCTCGGATGATGGCTACAAATCTAAACTTCTCTCAGATAGAGGACCTCACATTCACGGTAATATAGTCATTTACTTTGTCATTCGCATTTAAGGTTATACAGTCTCTCTTACTTTTAAGAAAATCGGAAGTTTTTCAAAGTGCGTGTTTGTTAATTTTGATTTTGTGTACTTTAAGTTATATTACATTTCATTTCTTAAATTCGCACGCAAAACATAACATTATTCTTTAGAACTCCTTTAATATATCTCTCGCAAATTTTATGCATTCTGACCTTGACACCATCGTTTACAAACTCTTTTTAGAAAACTTATCAAAGTCCGGTGGACGGTTTTCCTAATAACTGATTAAAATCGTAAAAATATGTTTACCTATTGTGTTTTTTTTATTATAAAGCACCCTTCGTTGTTAAGTGATAGCTACATTTGCAAATGATGTCCAGCTCAGTTGGATTGATGCATCCGGTTATAGTCTCCATGTGTGGGAGGTCAGGAGTTCGACTCCTGCTATTCACCATGTGGGGGATTTTCCCTGAATGGCAGCCGGGTTCGATTCCAGCCGCGTGCCTTGAAGCCCACTTGATGGGAAACTGGTATGGCTAGCCTGAGGGTTTGTTATTTTCTCTTTCCGTGGATGATTTCGAACTCGGGTTGAGAGACTTGGTGCCTTGGTGGCACGTAAGATACTCCAGCTGCACCAAACTGCCATTTAAAAAAAAGTGATAGCTACATTTTTATCGTTGAAGGTGATATTTGAGTGGATAGGCATTTTGTACAGACTGTTTTTTATTATGCGAAGTGCATATATTATAAAGGTTGCAAGTATAATCAAATAATCATTAGAACAATTACGAATCCATCATGGAGTGAGTAAAACCAACACCAGCCTATCATTTTGTAGCATTAACAACATGTAATGAAGTGTTTTTTTCCAATGAGTATTACAAACAAAGCTGGCGAAGTTCAAAGTCACTGCACAAAAAATACTATAATACGCAAGTTGAATTTGAAATTATAAAAATTTAGAAAAAAACTATTCTTGGACAAAAGGGGACATTTTTAACACAGTGGTAATCAAATTGGGCATTTCTATTTGTCAGTTTAAGCTAAAGTTTCCACCTCAGTTGGTCGCCACAATGTGTTTTCGACACGCAACAACCTTTCTTTTTCTTTGTTGCAACTAAAACGAACATTCCAATGCATGGATTAGACCATGTTCTCGATCTCAGCAAGGATCTCAATGTTATCGTGCACGATCAGTTTTCCTTCTGGCCTAAAGACCCTGTCCACTTCTGTAATCAAGGATTTAACATGCACCTGCAGTGGATAGTAATCTTTTTTAATTTTGAAACGCCAAAACGAAGGAATGTCTAGACATCTAAACTGTTGGAAGTTCTAAGTTCATAAACTCTTCACAGTTTCACAAATGCTTATGTAATATGTAATTATAGTTTTAAGTTAAGTCTTGCAGGCACAAAGTCCTGCACGATTTCTAGTATGGGTCAAAAGCCCAAAAACAGACCCATAAGTTAGTTATGACAGTTATATGTGAAGGGACATACCTGTTGGTGAATTTGAACCAACACAACCATATAAATAGATTGTAAGTATGTCAATTCAAATAATCAAATATAAAAAGTACTTTGCAGATATACCTTGTTGTTTTTTCCTCCAAAATTCTTTTTTTTTGCTTACTCTGCACACTCCATATTGCAGACCTGCACATTCGAACCAAACACCCCTTCATAGTCATTTAAACATGGTTATATCTAAATCCTTCTTGGAGAGAAGGTGGTCAAGGCCAAGTTCAAGTGCCTTAGGCCTCCCCAACATGAACCACCCTACCATGTAACCACGTCTTTAGCAATTGACCCTTTGGAATACCTATGTTTTTGTCATTCAAATAAAAAGAAATTACGACCAAAACAACAATGCCTACGATGACATAGTTAATAATAGTACACAAACATTGTACCAAAATAGTCGCTTCTCAAACTAAAAACCCATTACCAAGATTTCAAGAAGATATTCATGTTATTTTCATGTACAACAATCAATGTGAAATTAACTAAGAATCTCAAAATTTTAATTAGGAAGCCATGGAATTTAACATCTAACATACATCCACACATTGTGTGTATCCATCTTTATTTTTTCCTATTTTGTCATCAAACTTTCAAAAGTCGATCACTGTGTGTATTTTGTGACTATTTTGTCATGTAAAATGACCATTTTACCCTTTGAAATTTAAAAAATGTAAGGGTAAAATGGTCACAAAATACACACAATGATCGACTTTTGAAAGTTTGATGACAGAATAGGAAAGAAAAAAGATGGCTACACACAAAGACAAAAAGTGTTAAGTCAGAAGACTTTTTAAGTTATTAGCCCTTCTTTATTTATTGGAACAGAGAGTGCTAGATTTGTCAATATTTAAGCTAATTAAATTTTAGGTGTTATTTTAGTATATGATGTAAAGTATAGGATATTAGTACGTAACCCGATAACCCGATAGACCATACTCGATAACCCGCAAACCGATAGACCTGAACCCGATAGACCCGATACCTCCTTATCGGGCGGGTTGCGAGTTAGTTTTTATTTTTTCAAAACCCGATAGACCCGACCCGATAAGCCCTCTAACCCAACCCGATAACCCGTTTGACACCCCAGACATATCATTCAAACTTATAACTATCATCATTTTCGATGCCCAATGCCTTTGCCGTTGCTCTTTACAAACATATCATTAAACTAAAATTTTATAGCCTGCATACAAAAAACCCATATTTCCATTTATCTCATGAACTTCATCCCTTTGATTTCCATTTCAACAGCTCTTTACGTGATTAAATTTAAGAAAGGCAACAAAAAAAAATCGTTATTATTTTTCATTTCAATTGTCTGGCGCTACCAAACAACGGAATTCAATAAATTTCTCACTCAATTTTATTTCTCTCAATTCCTATTATTTGCTTCATTTCTAATCTCTGAAATTCTCTCTACCAAACATGCATTTATATGAATAAGCAAAACTTCTTTTCACTACCCATGTGGGATTGTAAACTTATAACAAGTTCAAGTAACCCTATAAAAGAAGTTGTTCGAGAGACATAATATATTTTGTTAGCGAAATCACATCTTATTTATATTCTTATCACACATGGATTTTCTTCTTTATCAAGCTAGAGAAAATTGATACCAAACTCAAGTTTGATTATTTAGTGACAATGTGATCTTCCTTCATAAGTGCCAATGTTTGAATATGTTTACACTTCAAACCATATTTAGTCAAACAACTTGTATTAAGATAACAAATGATTATCCTATACTTTTTCTTTTGGTTTCGGTTCGGTCTAGTCTGGTCTAGTTTAGCCTTATGCAAAACCGATCATTATGCTTTATTTAATCGAATCGGACTTATAAACCGGACCGAACTTACCCGAACATTTATGTCCAATCCTTGGTCCAGTGTTTTGGGTCAAATCGATTTTTGTTGATACGGAACACTTTCGGACCGTGGTCAACCCTAATAATTGATAACCATATGTCATGGGGTAGGTCTCATGTTTAACAACCCGAACCGGAACTAATGACGTCGTGTATTCAAATCGGGAGTAATCGATATAAGATATAGTTTCCAAGAAAATAAGGTTATGCACCCGTGGGAATAATTATTTACTTTTCTCGCTATCCGAACTGACATACCTCGTGATATTTTTGGTTTTAAGTTCTTCAAACAGATAAAACGATTGTCTAGGTAAATTAAGGAGAAATTTTTTTTAAAGCTTCTTTAGTAATAAAAAAGACTAATGCCTTAGTTCTTAATTTTTATCTAAGTAAAGAGAGTAAATATTTTCAACATATTTTTGAAGTAAAATATTTATCTATATACTCAACACAACAAAATGTTGTGTGAATATTTTAATCCAAAAACTATATTTTTAATAATAAGCCCATTACGTCATTTAGCTCAAAAGCCCACTAGGCCATTTTGTCCAAAACTAATTTTTTAATTATAACCCTAATAGCCCATTTAGGGCATTAATTAGTTAGCCTAATATGCAGTCTCGGGCTTGGGTAACAGGATTTAACATATTTTTATTTGGCCTGTTAAATATTGATTAAGCCCGTATTAGCTATTTTTCACGTATATACATAGCAGATCGTTATTCAGTGGTTCACAACAAGTATCAAATAACAGTAAAATAACACAGTACGCAAACACCCCACCGCGAAGCGCGGGTTGTGGGTCACAACAAGTTGGTGTATCATTTTTTTAATCCTTATATTATGTTTCTGAATCTCAAGGCTAATCAGCCCAACCAACTAACCACTCCAGAGCCATTTAGCAGCTCATTAACCATACCAAAGCCCATTCAGTTTCTATCCCAAAATGGAATAAACCTCTAATGGATCAGAACTGGGCTATCAAAAAGGTTAGATTGACATAGAAAGTATCAAGACCCAAAATAATAAATAATTATATGAAATGTACTGAATCTTACAAAATACAAGTTGAGTACAACACATAAAAAGCAAAACTCTACATAACAAAACACACTAGAGAAGACCTGTCGCAGCGAAACGCGGGTCTTCAATAATTGTTTTAAAACAAAATCAACCAAATCACTTTTATTTTTTTATTTTTTTTCTTTTACTCTTTAAGTGATATTAGAAATATAATTTCTTTTGTTTAATTATTTTTACTTTGTTTCTTTTAATGATACTCTCTTTGGTTTAATATTTATTATTTATATTTTTTTAGATTATTTCAAATTAATTTTTTATTTACAAAAATAGATAAATAATTTAAATTAAATGTATTATATTAGCCTCACTTATGGTTATTATTAAAAGCTTAAGGTTATTATTAGGTTGTATGAAGCGATAATATCAAACTCATCATCCATTTCAGCTTTCTCTCTCCTCTCATTTCAATTCATTCACACTCACCATTCAACCGTATTGGTCGCCTTTAACTCATCTTTCATTAAAATATCACATTTATACAAAACTAACATGTACCCACGCAAAGCAGCGGTTTAGAGGGG
Source organism: Tanacetum coccineum (assembly GCA_026074375.1). Classification (NCBI taxonomy): domain Eukaryota; kingdom Viridiplantae; phylum Streptophyta; class Magnoliopsida; order Asterales; family Asteraceae; genus Tanacetum; species Tanacetum coccineum. Next base: position 7,180 of record BQNB010180488.1, on the reverse strand, counting down.
ATTAAAAAATTTTAAAAAAATTAAATATTAATAAAATATATCATAATGAATGTTGAATTAAAGAGCACAAAATTATAAAAAATATGGTGCAATTAGATTAAAAAAAATAAATAGATAAACATAAACTTTAATTTAAAAATAAGGTGATTTTTTAATTAACAAGTGACATAACATGGCACTCTAAGATGTGATTTCCTAAAATGAGATAGATGATCAAGAAAGTTTAAGAGTCTGAGTTTTTAAGACATTCTAAAAATAAAATGTTCTAAATGTTTTATATTATAGCATAGAATAGATATATAGATAGATAGATTGGACTTAATTGAGCCATACGGAGAAAATAACGACAATTAGTGCTTTGGAGAAATTATGGCTTGCTAGTGAACTTAATCGTTATTATGGCTATGTTTGAGTTTGGGGCTTTTTTAAATTATTAGGGGGTTTAACACTGATTTTGTAAGCATATACATGGGCTTATGAGCTTATATCATTTCAGCTTAAACCCCAACTTTTCCGGCTGGGGGTGTTTGGATCAGCTTACTTTATGGACTTAACAGCTTAATGGAATTTGGAGAATCCCATAAGCTCACTTTTATGGGCTTATGAGGTTATGCCCATGGCGCTATATATATCTGTTCATAAGCTCAAAAAAGTAAGCTTATGGACTTTTCCAAATGTCAGTAAGCTGTTCATCCTATAAAATAAGCTAATTCAAACAATTTCCACACTTATGAGCTTATCATATAAGCTTCTTATGTATGAGCTTCTTATATATAATAAGTTTGTATAAGTTTATAAGTCTCAAAATAAGCTGGAAATTTTGGGCTTATGAAATATAAGTCGAAATCATATAAGCTCGTAATCCCACCTATATGCTTAAACAAACGTCCCCTTAAAAAATATAAACTACGGCCGTTTGGATTAACACAGATGGAATGCTGTAAATTGTTGTAAAGTCTCGATATCTTTCATAATTCAATGCAAGTTTTGAAAACAATCAATAATACTTTTACAATTTTAAACCTTGAACTGACTCGCTGTTTATCTGTTTATTTAAAAACAACTTAATTTATTAGAATCATGGATCATGTGAAAATATCAGATACTTAGGTGTTTGGGTTATACTTCCTTTTCGACTAAGATTAGCTTATAAGCACTTCCATTCCATTCCTGCTGATACACACTTAATAGGCAAACCCAAACACCCTATTAGCTTTAATGCAACAGGAAATAGTATTTGCATCTACCTTTTCAGTTGGTACTAGGATCTGCGTGTAAACTTACCCCTAAGTGTTCAGATAATCAATATCAATTTTGTTGCAAACACTAAAACTGATTATTTGGTTCCTGAAATGATCGGATTATGACTTTTAACTGCAATGCCAAACACCCGTTAATTTCTAATAAGCTGTTATGACCAAACTCACAGTTTAGAAATTTATCCGAGTCATTTTCAAATCTGGTAATGTACATTATAGTGATAGGTGTTAATAGTTTATGTGTGCTTATTGTGTTGATCACTATATTTGTATATAAAATAAAAGCTAGTGTTTGGGATTATGCGTTTCTGCAGCTATATGTGCTTTGGCTCTCTAAATGTTACTGACACTTGCGATTAATTTTTATTTACAGATTGTTACCTTGTTAAGGAAAAAAGCATCGAAGGAGGTGAAGCTTTAGGCCCGAAATTTAATCCCTACTTGTCGAAAAACCCTTAAATTCGAAACCCTTAAGCCAAAAATTAAAAGTATGTCTGATCACATACCTTTCGAGATCCAATCAGAAATCATAAAAAGGCTTCATGTCAAATCGTTACTTCAATTTCGTTCCGTTTCGAAACAATGGAAGTCTCTTATCGACAGTCCAGAATTCATAAAAAACTATCACATCAATCACACAAACCCGCAACATAATCTACTTGTAAGTTACAAGTTGGATGTTACTGTCAGAACATATACTTCGATTATCGATAACAATACTTTCCCCTAACAAAAGATTCCCTTAACAGCCCAGAGTGCCTTCACTTATTTAGAGAAGCATTTTTACTCAATTCGGGGGACGGGCTGTTATTTTTTTTCGATCGTTCTGGACCAGACCTAGATTCAGACAATAGGATGGTTGTTATTTGGAATCCTACTGTTAGGAAATCTGTTGGTATTGTTATACATGTGCCTGAAGCGAGGAGGTATATTGAAGAGGGGTATATTATTGTTGGTTTTGGGGTTTGTCCTGATACTAGTGACCCTAAGCTTGTTAAGATTGATTATGATTAAATATCTAGTATGTGGGTGGTTGAGGTTTTTACGTTAAGTACACGCGTTTGGAGAACTGTGTATACGGGTATGACTTTTAAATCGTGTGATTTGTCATGGTTTCAGGTTTTTGTAGATGGGGTTATCTATTTCCATGCTTATGATGATGTATTTTTGGATGTTGGAGTTAGGTCTAATTTTGTTATTTCGTTTGATTTGAAGAGTGAGAAGTTTGGTGAAGTGTGTCTTCCAGAGAGATTAGTACATACACCTGATCTGAATGTGACGAAGGTGAATGAGTTGCTTGGTTTACTTGAGTATTATGATGAGGTGGCATGAAGGTTTGTGGTGCGTGGAGTAGGAAAGATGGTGCTAATAGCCAGTTTACTAAGATATATACTATTAAGGTTGAAGGTAAGTGGTCAGACAATTGGGTATTGGGGTTTAGGAACAATGGTGAAGTTGTAATGGATTATAAAGAGTCTAGAATTGCAGTCTATGAACCATTGTCAGGGCATATTAATGATGTTGGGATTAATGGAAAGCTACGTACGTTCTACGCGAGTTCATATATGGAAACACTACTTTTGCTTAATGAGTCGCATTCTATCATTCATCAAAAAGGTTGATTGCAAGGTTTCTAGATCAAGCTGTAGGTATTACATCAGTTTTTATTATTCAATTTAGTTTATGTTACTGGGTATCACAGATTTGTAAGCGAAAGCTACTCATGTTCTAGACTGGACAATAGGTAATCGCTAATCAATGCCGATCAACAGCTAATTAACGTCAATCAACAGCAAAGATTGTGAATAGTGTATCCTAATCGTATAACTGATTCATGTTCTTTGACTTTGATATGGCCAGTCTTCCAACATAAGCATCTGTATGACTATGAGGACTTTGGCTCAACTGGTTTTAGCTACTGGTCTTAGCTCGATGGTTATAAGTTCGTCTCAATTTAAAAACATATAAATGTTTCAAATATATAAAAAGACAAACAAACGAATCAAAAAACATACTTTAGGCAGAAAATTAAACACACTTTGTTGATAGCAGTGGTGTAAAAGTACCCAATAACTCTTGATTATTTACACATATGCTATCGATGGGAGGTGATGCGGGTCACCTAAGTCCTTTTCTTTCTTTCTCCTGCCATTCCTTTTGTTGGCCACACCTCTCCTATGGCCTGATTTCGTGCGCCTGTCTCGCCTGTCTCCCCTGACCTCTCCTATGGTGAAGCAAGGTCTTTGATCTTTGAAGGGGTTTCAGGATGATACAGGAATACTAATTCGTTGTTTACATACCCTCTTTAAGTATCTTATATTTCCCTTCAATTAATGCTACTCAAAGATTTTACTGAAGCAATCTAAATAACTGTTCATTTTGAAACCGGGTCAGAATGTCATTTTGAAACTGGGTCAGAATGTCATTTTGAAACCGGGTCAGAATGGTCATTTTAAAAGCCGAGTCAAACGGGTCTTCTTTGTTCAGTTTAATACTACCTTTTTCTTAAAAAGCTCCAGTTAGCATAAATTTAATAGTGTAGCATTATAGAAGTAATGATAGGGATGATACTCCCTGATCATGTTGGCATTTTCATTTTCAAAATAATTTTTGTTTTTCGAATAGCGCAATAAGCCTTGATGAAAATATTTTTGCAAAAGTTTTTGATGGAATTTAACATACATGACATTCATAATAAATAATAACATCAAAGTAAACGTGCGGAAGCGTATAGAGGATCATATAACATGTAATTAATTAACCAAACATAAACATATGCGTACCTTGTGATTCTAGCTAAACAAGAATCAAATTCCAAGCAATCAATCTTGATGAACCCTAGTTAGGGTTTATGTGGATCAATGAATAACCCCTTACACTTTTGTTATTCGATCCAAGATACAATCAATAGTGTGATTGAATCACGTTCTTGTACACACGTACTAATATCAAGTAAACAATATGCTAGTAATAGACACAAAACAATTTTTCTTGACACTCAAATTCGATCGACCCACAAGGGTTGTATGTCGATCGGTTTGACACAAAGGAGAAGAGAGAAGACTTTGGGTATTGTATGTGTACAAGAGATCATAATACAATGACCCTAGGCCCTTTATTTATAGTGTGGAAAACTTAGAGAGCAAGTTAGACAAGGATTAGGATACCCTAATCCTTTATCCAATCGGCCCAATCCCAATTGGATTCTAGAACCATCTTTGATCTCTTTAATTCCATCTATAGTCCTTTCCTTTAATTAGTTAACGGTCGTTAGTCATTCTCCGTTAAATACTAACGGTTGTTATATGTTTTGTGTATTTAATAATTAAATATAACCTTTTATAAATAATTATTAAACATTTACTCTTCATACGTAAAGTGTGCAATCCCGTGATCTCGAGTTCGATCCTAACACACATCTACTAATTTATGTCCATAAACTAACAGTAGTACCATAGTAACATGACGTGGCTCATGGAAATCACTTGGTGTAGAAGCATTTAAAATGTATTTAGTGTTGAAGATCCAACGAAACACTCCAATACCTATAAACA
>BQNB010180487.1:0-12672 GCA_026074375.1 Tanacetum coccineum | reverse complement strand
CAACAATGGCTCACAAGGACCATATGGTTCAATTTTCTAGTCAAGGTTCAAGTGATTTAGACATGGTTCAAAGTTTACTAATCAAATGTGTAAGAGTGTGTAAGCATTGTGTAAGTAAACACATGGTGTGTAAGAGTTTTGCATGCATGCATGTTGCTAGGATACAAAAATGTCTCTTTCTTACACTAGTATGGCAATATTTTCAAATTTTGAGTTAGTGGTTTAAGGATGATTTAATTTCAAGTACCAAGAGTGTTTTTGCTTGGCTTTAGACATCTTCATATGTATGGGAATGAGGGTGAACGAAATTTTTAGTAGTATGACACGAGAAATACGATAACTTGAGTTTACACGAAAAGATTTCGAGCTTCCGGGGTTCCGTTTGGTCAAAAACGCGAAAGACGCTATTTAAAGGATAAAACCCTAGAATTTATATCGGAAGTGATTAAAAATCACGAAACACTCAGGAAAGCTAATAATTCTTATATTAAGCCTAAATTAATTATAACCGATGCCGGAACGCGTCCGATGACGTTTCTCAGATTTTACGCAGTTTAGTTCCTCGGTAAACTGTCAGATTTAAACGTAACGAATAAAATTTATAGTAGATGACCGGAGTGAGTCGGAATACTAACCGGGAATTTACGGGGTGTGACATGTGGGCATGAGGATCTTCTTTGTCATGTCCAAAGAATTGCTTGTTTTGAACGAGGTTAAGCAGACCATGCTTAAGCTCAAAGTTGTCCGCGGTGATTTCGGGCACAACGATGTCATCCTCGTAACCCGCGGTGGGTGCTTTAAGCAATTGAGCCATAGTCTGGGTATCATCCATCGGAGCTAGGGGATCTGGATTTTCAATCGGTTCTTCGAGATTAAAAGGTTCAACAACAGGTGGTGGGGCCTGGTGTTGTTGATGATGAAGATTACGAGATTGGGAACGAGTGTGCATACACTAAAAAAAATTACAATACTTTTTTTGTTCTTTTTGGTTTATCAAAAGTAAATTCACAATTTATTTTAATAACGGACAGCCAACAAGACAACTTAAACCTAATAATCGACAAGTTTCTCGGTAACTCTTCGAAAAGAAAAAAACACAAAGGAGCGGAGGAATAGGAAAGCGAAAGCTATAAAACCTTTTCCTTTAGGGTCCGCGTAGATTCCAGGAAACAACCCCCTTATTACCCCTCCTTAGAGTTTGTTATCTTTTAAAAGGTGAAACCGTACCACGCAAGTGACACAAAAGGAAGTTTTTAAATCTTTTGATCGATTTGAGAACCCAAAAAGTTTTCACCGGAAGTTTATTATGATAATACCTCAATTGAGAATATAATAATTCAGGTAATTTTTACCAATTTGTGAATTTTATTTCTTTTTATGGACAATGTTTTTATATTTTTGGTTTTTTCTTTTTTTTTAGTTTTTTTTATATATGATAATATTCACAGATTCAAACACAAATGGTCAAACGTAACGATAATCGGTTTCACAGCTTCCCCGGCAACGGCGCCAAAAATTGATTTCTTGTTAAACTAACACCTCTTACATATATAATATATAATAAAATATATATAATAAGTATAATCTAAAAACAATCAATGAAACCGGGAAGTAATATAGAATATCCCCGGGTCGTTTATCCCCAACGAGGCTGTGCTTGAGAATCGATACAGTCAGAAAATTGGAGTTTGAATGAGATTAATGATTTAAGAGTGTAAAAAGCTAAATTAATCAATAACAAGCAAAAACGATTGAGAAAAACCTAAAAATTATGAAGTTAGACTGAAAAACGAGAGCAGGAATCCCGAACAAGGAGTCAAAAAACCTAAATCTTAAAAAATTAACGCTACGATAAAAATTTTTACTTCTAATCTACTCTATGGGAGGGACTAATAATGAAGAATGATAAAGACTAGACCGAAAACGGAGTTTAATTTTGAGTTAAAACAGTCAAAACAAAACCGGCCCGAGACCCGTTCTTTAAAATCAAAAGTTTACCAAAAAGAACCCTACGAAAAAGTTTTTTTTATCTATATATTCTACGTAAAATATGACTAAAAGAAAATTTCCTAAAAAGAAGAAATATTTTTTTGATAATTTTTGTATTTTTTATGAATTTTTAAAACTTTTAAAGAAATTAAATTATACAAAATACTAAACTAATCTTAAAAATTCTGAGAAAATTACCTAAAATACTTTACCCTAAAACTATCCTAAGAAATATAAGAAACCCGAAATTGAGCTTAAGCTCAGAATAAGCCAAATCGGGCTTATAAGCTAAAATGGGAAAATGAGGTTAAATTGATAACCACTTGGGCTTCTAACGTAAAAGTCCCAAGGGCACAGCGGTAGGGTTGTATGAAAAAGGAGGGTTGATGAGGGTTGAGACCCGGGTTCGAGTCTTGCTCACCCGGGTTTCCCCTTATCCCCTTTTTTTTAGAAAAACTTTTTATACAAACTAAATAAGCACATTGCACTAATCATTTTTCATAACTACAAATTTTTGTGAATGCTTATAAATAAGCTGGAAAAGAGCTCTAAAGATGGCAGAGGCTTATGAGCTTAAATGCTTAATATGGCTTTTTGATTTGGACTTTAAACACACAATAAGCAGAGAAAGTGAACAATAAGCAAACACAGGCAACAAACAATCCTAATAAGCAAGTAAGAGCTAAAATCAACCACTAATAAGCACCTAATAAGCTAGAAAAGAAATTAAGCTATTTACTACACTAACTAAATGAAACAGTCAAGGGCCTAATTTGAGCTTCATTTTAAGCCACCTAGAGGCCAAGCTAAGGTCTACAAATAAGGGGACTTATAAAAGAGCTTATTGGCTTTTTAGAAAAGCCAAAAGCTTGAGCTAAGGTCCTCTAATAAGCTAGAACAGTGGGCTTAAAGGCAAGCCCTTAGCACCAGGACAGTTTTCCAAAGAGATTTTGTGAAAAAGTTAGCTTAAAAATAAGTAACCTAATAAGCTCAAATCAAAAAAACAATGAGAAACAGATTAAAAGTATGTTAAAATGAACTTGTGCACAAAGATTCAAGGTCTAAAAACAGATTAAGCAATCTGATAAGTGCACTTGAATATGAGCATTTTTGACTTTTTGAAAGACATAAAACTTGTTGACAGATTTTAAGAAAAACACAAGAGGCCACAAATGGACTTGACTAATGATTTTTGACACTCAAAAATGACACATTTTGAAACTAAAACTCAGGTTTTCTAAAGCTTAAGCAAATAAGCTCTTTGATCATTTTTTAAAACTAACAGACTTAAGAAAACTATGAGAAAACTTGAAAAACACTTTTTTGAACTTAAAAACTTTGGAAATCAGACTCTAAATGGCTCAATAAGGTTAGCCAAAGTTGGCCAAATGGCACCAACCCATGACATTGCCATTTTGACCCATTTTGGGCTTAACCCAAACACCCCTTTATAATTTTAAAAACGGATTTTAACTCTTATAAAGACTGAATTAAGCTCAAAATTTTGAAGACAAGTATTAAATATGCAATAATAAGCACTAAAAAGTAAAAAGCAAAAAGAGATAAGCACTTTAATAAGCTAATAAGCAAACAGTGAAAATAAGCTGAAAAATTAAAAAGAGGGCATACCTGAACTCCTTGCTCAAAACAGGAGTGTATGAAACCTAGATAAGCTCTAAGACCTACCCAAGCTTATAAATAAGCTCTCTAAGAAACCCAATGAGCCTTCCATGTTTGCTCATTCATCCATTAGCTTATCAAACAGTAACTTTTTTTTTCTTTTTAATTTTTCTTAAATTCTTGTATCAAAGTTTTAAAACAGATTATAAAGTGGCTTATATTAAGAGCTTATATGACTTAAGATAACTTAAGAACTTGGAACAAAAATTAAAATGTAAAATTGAATTTTTAAACATATAACACCAATATTCAAACCAAATGGCAAAAGCACTTTGATGGAACAGTTAAGTATTTAGGACAGATTTGAATAAACTTTGAGCACTTGAGTGTATGAACTTAAGACATGTATGAGTTTAAATTTCATAAACACAACTGTGAATTGAGCTTCAAAACATAATTTTCATTAATCAAATAACTTGGTTACAAAGCTTTTTAAAATAAATTGACAGAAATTTTAAATTGACATTAAAGTAAAGTTATACTACTCCTCCTATATTTTTTTCATATGTCTTCTTCTTCAATTTATATAAGTAGTGAAGTCTTTGAACTTGTGTTTGTTGTGTTTGTGATGTGAGAGGAACACAAACTTCATCCTGGCCCTCTATTTTTGTGTGTCCTCCAACCAAATCCATCCTGTCCATCTATCTTCCTTGCTGCCCATACCGAATGATCAAAACCGTAGGTTTTCTTGACCAATGGTTGTGCTATGGATTGCCAACTTGGCATTTGACCCATGTGAGAGGTGGGGTAAGAGGTGGTGATAGTTTTGGACAGTTGGCAAGAAACACCCCTGAAAGTTATATAGTGTGTTGCAAGTGTAGTCCTTTATGGTTAATAGTCTCAAGCCTTGGCAGATTGAGTCCTTGTGGAGTACAAGTGTTAACTGTTGGCAGGATTGACCCTTGTAGTGTATCTTTGGTGTATTGGCAGTATGAGTCCCTTACAAGTATTTTCTTCATTTCCTTCATTAAATAAGTTAGGGACTTGGCAATTTTGGCCCCTAAACTTATTTTTCTTCACTTATGGCTTCGGGTTTGACTTTGGATTTGTCGGGGTTGACTTTGGTTGACTTTTTCAGATTTGGGCTTTGTCTTGACTTTGTCTTTACTATGCTTTTTCATTCCGTGTCCGGTTTTGTCGTTTTGGCTTTGTTTTTCGTCCTTTTCTTAGATATCCGTTCCTGCACAACACAATTAGCAAAACAAGCATATTTTTGGTATTTTAAGTCCGTTTTTGATTATTTTAGCTTGTTTTTAAGGTAAAAGGTATGTGTAATTAAACACATACCACTGGCATAGACTTAAAACTTCACATAGGGGTATTACACATAAATTTTACAAAATATGTGACAAAAAAACGTGTACAAGAAGCATGAAAAACATCTTGTAGCATAAAGTTAAGAAAATATTTTGTTAACCTTTTGGTATAGACATTATTTTGTCAAATGTTCTCGGTAGCTCCATTTTGAACGCACAAAGAAGCGGAGAAACAGGTCAGCGCGAAGCGTATTAAAAACCTGACTTCTTTCGGGGAACCTTAGTATCACTCGCCTTAAACTTCTCTTATAGTTTGTTCAACAATGGGTGAGTCGTACTTCCAATTGACTAATAATGCTATTGTATGTTAAGAAACTCCTTTTGTTAACATTAGTTTTATAGTTGCCAATATGGTGGGATTACAAATTGATCAAAACCTATATTGTACTCCTACATGTGTCCGAAGACACAAGTAATTCCAATAATTCCCTCATATGCCAAAGCATGTAGTGGGGCGGGAGAAAATTAAAGATCAATTCAACCCCATATTGCGCACATAAGAACTAAAAGTTCACAAGAAATCAAATTTCATAGTTTAATTTCCGTATTAAATTTGTCCAAAAATCTCGTTTCGCAAATAACACATAACAAGTCACAAGAAGTATGCTTAATATTAGACATGTACAACCAAATTTATCTATAAGTATTAGTCCATTTTTAAGAGTTTCATAAAGTCTATATTGCAAATATTGAGCATCACATGTCATATCACATATAAGCAATTAAAACAGATAAAAAATTAGAGTAGAAGTGAAGACAGACTCTTATATTAAAAGCAGTAAATCATATAATGCACTGAGTTCTCAAAAGAGTCTTCCCCAATTGGAGAACCATAAGACTCTCACTAGGTTTTCTGCTAAAGTACCTAGATCGTCACATCCATCATATAGCATGATTGCGTGAGTCTTAAGGCCGAGATAAAACAAGAATAGAGCAACATGGCAGCTTAATTAACATTTAATTTTAATCTATTCTTCTTATTATCAAAAAAACATTTGTGTTGATTCTAGGTGTTTATTCATTTTTTATGGCAAGGATTGCATATCATTGCCATAATTTTCCAATAAAACAATAAATAAATCAGATTTCATGCAGCCCTAAACGTGTTTAATTATGTGTGTAACCCATAATACATCAAACGAGTTGTCTCGTGATGCCACTATGGGATTTGATAAACTATTAACCATTAACAACCACTAGTATGCAGCGGATATGGATCAAGTAAGGTGCATATGATTAACACACATAATAAATAAACAATATGGTAAACAAGAAAACTAACCCTCGAAGACAATTGCAAATAAACGAAACCGAGATCTAGAAACTAGTGACTAAATTGTCACCTTTATGGTTGCTCACACAACACGTCGAACAAGTACGTCACGATGCTAGTCGTTGCTTCACGATTACCAAAACAAATCAACACGTGTTTTGTTTTTCTTCAAATCCAACCAGACACTTAAAGAGTATATAATATACGAATGGAAAAATAATAAACCAAAGAGTGGTTTAATATTTCCACTATGCCTTCAACGTTTGAAAAGTCAAACCCTTTAAGGGTTTAAGTTGCTGATTGGTTAAACAATAAAGAGAATGGCAGATTTGCTTTCAAGATAAAAGTCTCGTATAGTTTTTGTGTGGGACGAGTGTTTTAGGGATAAGGAATGAGGTGTTTATATATCACCCAAAACCCTAGTTGTAGATAACTCTAAAACCTTGAAGATAATCTTCAAGACTGTTAGCTTATCAGAAACACTCATCATTATCACTATAATTTGCACACAAATCCCTTTCTAGAATCCTCTAAAATCTGTCACTTTTGGGAGGAGGACAAGGGTTTCCATTTCGACATTTTAAGCCCTTCTCTTTTTAATTAACGGATATATAAAGTTAGTTAAGCGTCTAACGGAAACTAACGACCTTTTAAATATATTTCGTGAAACATATTATATATTTAATAAATATAAACGAGTTATATATCAAATACATAATAAACGTACTCTTCGTGTCTTAACGTGTGTGCCCCCAATAGGCTCACACATTTCTAGTCGTATTAGTGCTAGTCCAACTACCATAATCCAACAGTTGCCTGCCCATCCATAGCAGCTTTCTTCCCATCTTCAAATCTTCCCATCTTAGCTGCACTGTAATTTCGCAATGGTTTAAGAGGGCATTTGAAATGGCTTATTCAGGTACTTATCTGCCCATAATACTTGTTGCCTAGATAGTAGATTCACAAAGAAGGTAAGACCACAAATATATGCATTAATGGAAGGCCTTAAAAACACTCCCTAGAAGTCATAATCAAATTATACACAATTGCCACAGAGTAGTTTAGTACCAAATACAAACAATAAATTTAGTGGAAGTATGGTATATGACTTGAAAAGTAATGAGACTACGAAGGAAAAGCATCCCTCTAAATCCGAATCAAATAAAGCATAATCATCAAATTTATTCAATTCAGCTAAGCAATTGAAGTCAGCGACAGAAGTGAATTCACTCGATCTTACCTTCTTTTATGCGCACACGTCTAACCAAATAGTGACCATGGGTCGAGTTCGGTTGTTTTTATTGACAATGGGTAAGTGTATCAATGTATATTCATGTGACCCGGCCTATGTCATTACCCGTTTGTCAACTTAGATGAATCAACCAAACATTAAAGCTAATAAGTATTAGTAGCGTGAATGAGATTTAAGTCTAGTGAGTTTAGCATTTTCCGCTCATAATTAGGTGCACAACCATTTTATATCTGATTTAGAAAATCTATGGCATGATTATCTTTAAGGTCGTCTACAGTCCACATATAATTAAGATCGAAATGTTTTATATTTAAGTTGCTTATGGAAATCGAAATCGAATTAGTACTTTCGAAGTCACGAAATGATTTATGCTAGACTATTTTTTTTCAATATATTATCAGCCGTTCAAAAAAAATTAGTACACTTTTACATGTTATACGATTACCTATCTACTGAAATTTTATCAAGCCATACTCATTTGACTCTTAGCATATATCTACAGGTTCAATGCAAGGCATCCCAAAAGAAAACTGGATATTATCATCGACGACTTAAAATAAAAGTTACCTGGATATGGATTCGTTGTTGATCGTAGTCGCCCGAGCCCTTTTTTTAGCATTAGCCATCACAGCGCGCAACCTCTAGTTCCTGAACCGTGGTTAGTAAATTCTTTTTCGCGAATCGACAATGCTCATTGTTCTCCTGATTGCATCATCATCACCCGAAGTATCCGAGTTATCAGCTTCAAGAATTTGCCTCATTTATTGTATCCGATCAAAAACACATCAGGACGCTCACCTTTAGTAATCTTTTCCGCGTGTTTCACTGTATACAACTTCTGCATGGTACGCGAGTGGTGGTAGAGGCCAGCATGTAAAGTTTAAGCAGTACTGATGGAAGAATTAGTTTTCTAACTTTCTTTTGCTCTTTGTCTTCGATTCGATATCTGTTAACTTCTAATAGTGGGATCAAGTTATTTTTTCCTTTGTACCTGTTATATATACACATAAGTAAATATATTAGTTGCATGTGGTCAAATGTGTATTAGAATCTGTTGTAGTGAGCATTGAGATACTCACTAAGGCTTTAGCCGGCTTCATTCTTGATCGTCCAGGAGTAACATGATTAATATCATATGAATTCTTTCCTTCCTAAGTAGGGAAAGCACTACCCTTCCCATCAACCTTCGCCTGTGACCGGTTAAAGCTCTAGTTAGACCCCATACTATTCTTCATCCCCTTGACTGCCATGGCGATGAACTGAGCCACCTCCTGAAGTTATTCGGCTTGTCTTATCATTAGTATCGGATACCTCATTTGTCTTATGTGCTCACCCGACGATCATGAGTGCGCCGCACCACAGGCTTACGGACAGGCTCGTTTGGTTCGGTGCTCGTCGTTTTCCCAGATGCCAAATTTTGGTACAGTTGGACATTTCTGCCAAATATAATATCAATGACTAAAGATTAATCACATGTTAGCAATAGTTAGTAGCAGCCCGTAAAAAAATTAAGGGGTATTTGGTACAATGTGCTTATCTACTTAGGTATAAGGCACGAAGGCGTTTACTTATCAAAACTGGACCTGTCACACCCCCAAAACCTGGTAGCAGCTGAACGGTAACAATGGGGTGCCACTTCATAGTACAATAAACAAGATATAGGAAACGATCTCAAAAAGAGACGTTTAAAATAAAGTTTCATTCGATGCCTTGCAAAATATCAGAGTTTCCACATTTGGTCCCACAGTTTTAAAAGTGTCTTAAACCTCCAACATACATATTTAAACAAGAGCTTCACAATTTCAAAAGATGACATATGTTTTTAAAAGTTAAAGGTGCATCGAATATAAAAAAAATCAGAATCCCTTCGGCTTGATATCCAACGCGGCTCCCATCTAAGAATCATACTTTAATACCTGAGATTCAAACATGCTAAAAAGTCAACAAAATTATTGAGTGAATTCATAGGTTTATCAGTAAAAGTCTGGACCACAAGATTTAAGTAGTGTAGACAAGAGAAACAAATTCACCAAGTCTAAAAGAAATATGTATTATTGCTCTAAGCTCATGACACCAAACCTTAACATTATGCAAACCCCAATCAGGTTTGTACCCTATCAAAAAGTAGGATGTTCTGCCCAACACCCAAGTGTTATTATTTCAAATGTTAAATGCGTCCGTTGTTGGTATTAGTTGTTGCGTACCCGGACGCGGATTGTTAGTCCTAATAGATCTATTCACAACACTCACGTTTACTACAATAGCAATTAACGACTCATGATAAAGGGGACTTAATTGGCAGTAGGTACTTAGGCAACAATAATCAGGAAATGGCATACAGTATCAAAAGTACTTGTGTCCAATAGTGTAAATCAAGCATGTAATCTCACCCCGTAAAGTTTGTAAAACAAGTAAGTAGAAAAAAGGGGCCATGAACTCACCTTAAACAGTAGCGACAAGTAACAGTATCAACAATGAGAAAGGAATGATCAACAACGAGGAACGAAGTCGAGATATCCTAACCGCGACCTGAGTTAATGACGTGCTTTAGGAGAAAGAAATATGAAACGAAACGACGCTTAAGTCGTTTATAAAAAGTAATAGAAAATAATAGAATGTAATAGAATCCATATGTGTGTATGTCTTAGATTAATTAGTAAAATCGTTTCCTTAAAGATATATGATTTTAGATTAAGTTACGACTCATAACGAAAAGTTACTATTTTTGAAAAGCTTAGAAATCCCAAATTGTGCTTAAATGCCCTTTGAAATCTTAATGTTTAGTTTTATTTTCAATTAATGGATACTAATATATATATTATGCTTATAACCTTCCACTTATACTTCACATGCCTTACTTATACTCAAAACATCTTTTACCCCTTTATTTAAATTTCTAGATTTCGACCGGTTTTCATAGTCACTTCATTAATTTTTATAAAATATCAAATGATCTAAAATGGATTTCATACTCCATTTACAACAACCTCAATATGTCCTAGACCTACTGTATTTTTCCCAAAAAGTTTTGGCAAGTATAACTATTTTTCAAAAATTTGGCAACCCAAAGTATCGCGAAAATGACCTGCTGCAACCACCCAAAAGTTTGGCTCGACCAGACCCATTTAGACCTTTCAATAAAATCTATAAATCAAGAAAAATTCTAGAAAAATCCCTATTACATCATTGAACTATCATAAAGTCTGCAACCCCATAATTAAAAAGTGTTTTGACAATGGTTTATAGACCTCACAAAACACCGCCCAAAACAGTCCCCAAAACTCAAATTGACACCCCAATTCTAGTAAAAATATTATGACTGTCTCTGCTCACTTTTAACTCACGAAACCAACTTGGGTTGGAAAGTAGACTCTTTGAACTTAGTTTTAGGCTCAAGAAAATCAATAAAATCTATCCGTAAGTCGAAGTTATGATCTTACAAAGTGACAAAAACCAAAAAAAATCTGTCAGTTTTTCCATTTCGAATTTTACAACAATCAACTCAACCAAACGCACCCTTATGCTAACCCTTTCCCAAATTCGAATTTATATGATCTTAAACCAACCACTATTTTTAAGTATTTTAATCAATCTTAATCCATCAAATTATTGCCAAATCCGAAATTTCCAAATTAACAACCCAATCCCAATTCCGACTACGATCAAAAAACATTTTTTTGATCTCATAACATAATGGATTCTGCTATAACAAGCAATGAAAATAAAGTATAATATATGAAAATAATAACAAGAATAGTTTTTAAGAAGCTCACAAGAATGAGTAGGAGCAAGATCAAAATCAAACGCGGAGCCTTTTTTCCTTTTGTTCTTAGCCGAACACCATACACAACACAAATTAACAACCCAAAAACTTTGTGTAATACCCAAATATTTCCAAATCAATGATCTTTAATAACCCTTTTAGCTTGATCTTTAATCAAAACCCAAGAAATCAAGGAAATCAAGATCTTCAAAAACATTTGTTGCATGTTTGGTTTTTGTGTTGAGGATGATATTAGGATGATTGTAGAAGTGTTTTATGGTGGTAGATGATCTTAGATGATGGTGGATGCTGGTGGTGGTGATGGTATCGTGGTAGAGAGAAAAGGGGGGAGAAGGGAGATTTTCGTTGCCTATAAGAAAAAAAAAGACGTATATGTGTGTGTAGGAGTGTTTGGGTCGGCATATCTAAGAAAAGGGAGAGAGGTGTTTGGGCTGACCCCTTAGTGGGCTGGCTTGTTTTATTATTATTATTTTTTTTAGTCTATTACATGTATTATTAGTTAATGGTTAGGCTCAATATAACTTTAATAAGAAAAGCGCGGTTTTAATTGAAAATGTTTTATTTAACACGGATTCGGCTAAGACATGTAATTAATCGGGGAGCACAAAAATAAAATAATCGAGCTCTCGGGCATAAAAGAATAATTTTTAAATTCTTAGAACGCTTAAACAGATATAAATATTAAGCACGGCTCGCAAATAGCTAAAACGCAAAATTTCACCAAATCGACTAACAAGTAAAACACGGGATTTTATTCGGAAGTCAAAATAGGAACAGAGTCGGGATTTAACATTGACCGTAAAATACGGGGTGTTACAGGACCCATAACCAACTCATTTGTAAAATAATACATAGTAGTTTAGAACTGAAAATTTATAAATGTTTGCAAGTGATTCAGTACCGAAATATCTTTAAAAGGTAACATAACACATATAGCAGCAATATAGACAATCAAAGGTTTTTCTCTTAATACATCATCTGTGTTAAAGAAAAGCATTTTTGGTGTTAAAAACGATAAAAAAATTGTTCATCCATATGTTAAGTACAACTATCACATAATGAAAGAGGCACGACCTGTATGCGTTTTATGCGGTTTTTATGTGAAAGTATCCCTGCACCGCCTTCTTGGTCGCAAGCGCTGCAACCACGCTGGCAAGGGTGGCCCCGCTCGCCGTCATCGCAGTAAACTCTTTCCTAATTTCTTCTTGCACCTTTCTTCTTGTATCTCCAAGAGGATCAGTAACCTTTCTTCTGACAGATGCTTAGAAGTGTTTCAAATTTTATCTCCATAAAAAGTATCAGTAGTTTTGTATTCCCTATTCAGACAACTAAACCTGCAAACAACAATATCAACAGATTATTACATATAACGTCCTTT
>BQNB010180485.1:0-12673 GCA_026074375.1 Tanacetum coccineum | reverse complement strand
GTTTCACGTGTCAAATCTGAAGAAGTGTCTGTCCGATGAATCACTTATGATTCCGTGGGAAGAACTACGTGTGGATGACAAGCTCCACTTTGTAGAAGAGCCAGTGGAAGTTATGGATCGTGAAATCAAATAATTGAAAAGGAGTCGCATTCCCATCATCAAGGTTAGATGGAACTCTAAACGAGGTCCTGAGTTTACCTGGGAACGTGAGGATCAATTCAAGCAGAAGTATCCACATCTTTTCGCCAAGACCGCACCGTCGTTAAGTGTCGCGTCTTAAGCCTTGAGGACAAGGCTCATTTAACGGGGGAAGACTATAACACCCCGTGTTTTCAGGTCTCATTACGATTTCAATAACTCTATTTTCTTTCTAATTATAACATTTTTTTATGTGTTTACCCTTATTTTAAATCGACTAGTTAAACCTTAATAAGTAAAATTTAACCTAAGACTTCTTATTAACGCGAATAATACTACGTGAGCTAAAGAACTCTAGTAACATTTTTCCTTATGACTTAGCTAACCATAAGCATATATACATGTTATCATTTCACCACTTAGTATTAATTCTAATAAGTAAATTTGGACTAGACTTCTATTTCTTTCATGATTGTTAAATGATGTAAACAATGGAAGTCCTGAATCAATAAACATAGTACAAGAAACTAATTTAACTTCCTAAAAGATAGACAAAAATTTCGTGTATAATCCCCCTACAACTTTCATCAAAGCTGTGAATGTTAAATTAGATAATGATACACAAAATCCTATCCCTAATTTAACTCTTTACCCAACGAATAAAGCCCATTATCCTTTTTCTCAAAAACCCACACCCACTCGTGATATATAGCCTGCTATCCTCTTGGTTTTGCTTACACACATAACACAGTAACCATCTTTTATATATTGTACATTGACCGAGTGAAGCCCCAAAAATCCTTTACCCTATTTGGATTTACATTAGAACATGACTCCTATTGGAAACACTATGCCTGCATCCTTTGTGGGTATAAGGAGACTTACAAACACAAAGAACATAACACAACTTCCATATTCATCATACCCTCTCCTCATCTTTGGTTTTCCTTGTCCTCCTACTTCTAATTTTGACATACATACACAATCCTTACACCTTCATTATCTCTATAAACCCTAGAAACCCTAATATCTCCAATGAAACCCTAACTAGTTTTGTTAGTGTTTCATTCCCTTGTTAGTCGTCCTCATTAAGGCAGTAAGAAGGGGTGGGTTCGTAACCATAGGAGTGCAGACGGCAGTGAAAAAAAAATCATTGGTCTGGGTATTCGGTTTTGCTTACGTGAAGGATAAAGGGGTCGAGTATTCATCATCGTCGTTGAGTCTAGTCTCCTACACATTCGTCCTTGAGCTTTGTGAGAAATCCTTCTTTGTTAATTATCTTTTATATATACAATTCATATGTCATAGTTGTGTGCTTGAAATTCTTTAAAAACAAAACGGTTTTGGTTACTTTCTGATATACCACTCGAATAGCAGTGAAAACTTTTATAAAACTTGTAAAGTGACTAATAAGTTATGAGCCATGTTTATGCTAGGGTATTAAGTGTAAAACTCAGCCCATTAGTAGCTTAGACGTGTTGTTTAAATAAGAAAAGAAAACGCATATGAATTGTTGGTATAAAACGCAGCCCACACCCATAATTTTATGTACATTATTCGGCCTCTAAACATGGAGCATATAAAAGGAACTTTGTTTATTTTGAAATTAGGACATGTAACAAGTATTTTGCCCATGGAATCACTGATTTTCATCAAGTAAGTAGGAAGTTATAAGGTCTCAAAGTTAGACGTGCAAAACTGCCACTTTACCCCTTTTTGTAAAACAGCCAGCGAGCACTTTTCTTTGAATTATTGTGTCGAATTTACTAAAAGAAATAACGAACCAAATAATGATAAACAAAGCCAGAAGTATCAACTTTAAGTTAGAACAAAAATTACCCTTTTTCGTTGAACAACCTGCTCACAAAACGCGTGTGCATTTGGATGTTCGTCACAGGTGTCGACAATCTGTCGAACACTTGGTGTGCAACAGGTCAGGTATGCCCACGAGCTACACCCATCTTTCGACCCATTTTTGACCCAGTTAACGACCCTGACACACAAAAGTTATAAAAGATAAATTGTAGCCAGTAGGTCCTAGTCTATTAAGGTATTTTTGTTTCGTCCTAACATTGAGTAACGAGGTCGCAATCTGAGCCCAAAACTCTGACCACGCAAATGATACATGCTGAAATAACCCTTTATTTTTCTAAGTGTAAAAACTGTCCTAGTGACACGCGTATGTTTAGCCTTATTTTTAACCCGTTAAACGACCTTTCTGGACACAACTTATTTAACGAAAGTTGTAGACGACATGGTCAAGTTTTTAAGTATATTTTTAGTTATCAATATCGTTAACTAACGAATTCGTAATTACATTGTAAAACTCCAAGTCGTCAAATATTAAAACTTGATAATATATACACTTAACTCAATTAGTAAACGTCAATGTTTCGTCTAATTATTTGACACACTTAGAGACTAAACCAAGGGCTGACCTAATAAAGTTGATCATTTTTTTAAAACAAGAAATTGTTTTCAAATATCATTATTTCAAATAGAGTTCAAGCGCACATTAGGGACAAGAATTGCAAGTATTTAGATTATTATTTTTCCGTTTAGTAAATATGTATTACTTTTCCATAGGTTGCGGATAAAGTCTTTTGCATCGTTTTTCGTGCCACTACCTTGCTATTCTTTTATCATCACATGATGTGAGTTTATAGTCCCTATTTTATGATTTTCAATCATTTATCAAATCTCGAGGAAGATATCATGTTTGTTTTACAAAATGGATGAAAGTACATTTTAATTCAAATATTACGAGTTTGCCTAAGTAGTTGTAACCCACTATGCCCATCATCATGAACTGTTAATTGCATACATGAAATTGTTAATTGCATTAAGTGAGCGCGAATGTTATGAATAGATCTATTTGGGATTAACACCCCCGTTCAGGCAAGTAGCACTTGCTAGTTTACCGGTTGGCCAAAAATGACGAATGTATACCATTTGAAATCATAGATGTTACGGGTTGAACATCTACATTGGGAACCATCATTCATGTGTATTTGATATACATACATTGTTTAGCTTAAGTGTCATGAGCTTAGTGCATTTTGTAATACATTTTTGTGATATTATATTTGTTACTTTATTACAGGGAAATCTTGCTATCCGCTTCATTAAATTATAAACCTATAAATTTACCAACATTATTGTTGACGGTTTAAACATGATTTCTCAGGTCAATAAGGTGCAAGTCATGGATACATTGGATGGTCGTCTTTTGAAGTCATATTATCATAAAGATTTACATGCATTATATTTTGGAATATTGTTATGTTGTGAAATCTTTACTTTTCCAAGTTAAACAAGTTAAGCCTATGGGCTTTTGTAACGAGCCATTTATGAAATCCAATGTATCAGTTTTCAAACAACTCTTATAGAGGTCGTTCTCATATCTTGTGATATTGATCTATGAAGTAATACCCCCGGAACATCATATTCCGCTGTGGCCTATTTTGGGGGTGTTACATTCACCCTGTAGATCCATTTTAAAGTAATAACCATCACTTTATCTGGACGAGGAACGAGTTTCCAGACTTCAAGATGTTCAAATTCATTCAGCTCCTCTTGCATAGCTTCAATCCAACATGCTTGAGTTAATGCGTCTTTATAGTTCTTTGGTTCAACTGATGTGAGAAAGGCATCATAGTAACAAAATAAGGCTTGTTCATGGAGTTAGAGTCTTGTGGAAACATGTCTTTTGATTTCACCGATGATGTTGTCTAAAGGAAAATCCTTGGTCCATTTGGTAACGTGTTCTGAGTTAAGAGCAGCAGTGTGCACAATGGTGGGAATAACGTCCGAAGAAGAAGATGCTTCAGAATTATTTTCTGGAATTAAAATGCCAAAAATGGATCGTTATTTATGTGTGCAACTTCTAAGTCATGATTTTCTTCTTCAACATCGTTAGAAATGACAAGAGATTGAGTTTCGGGTGTTGTTTGTGAATTACTAGGTGATGGTGCATCTTGGTTAATAGTTGTTGAGGAAGGTGAATCGGTTGATACAACGGGTTCTGGAGCTACTACTTTAGCAATGACTTCAGGGGCTGGGTGATCAACACTTAATGGAGGGTTAAGTAATTCATCAAACAGTGGTTGAAACAAAATATCCTAATCAGTTCTTGAAGGTGGTACAAATGTTGTTAAAGGAGGAGGGCTTGGCATGAGTCCTGAATTGATTGTTGCAGGAGTCATTTCATGAAGTGCGGGTCCTGAACTGCAATGTTCAGAAGCCATTGCTGTTAGCTCATCAAAATCTACATGAATTGTTTCGATGATTCGGCTGGTACATCGGTTGTAAATTCGAAATGCTTTCTTTGTGGGTGCGTAGCCAATGAAAATACCAATATCAACTTTCGGTTGTAACTTGCCCAAGTTCTCGCTATCGTTAGTTGGATAACAAAGTGTACCAAATACGTGAAAAATGATAAGTCGGGAAGTTTGTCATGTAAAAGCTCATATGGTGTTTTGCCCATAAGAATAACGAAGCTTTTGCATAAATTAACATTGTACGGGCAGCTTCAATTAGCATACGATTACGTCTTTCAACGACACCATTTTGCTATGGAGAGCGAGCAATAGATGTTTCATGAGAGATGCCAACCTTCTCATAATATTCACGCAAAGTTTGATTAACAAAATCAATTCCATTGTCTGTTCTGATTCATTGGACAGGTGCTTTAAGCCGCAATTGGATCATCTTGAGAAACTTGATAATGAAATCTGGAGCTTCCCATGTAAATTGAGAGTAATCATCGACAATGACGAGGATGTACTACTTTCTATTAACACTTGAAACATGCATTGGACCACAAACATCCATGTGCACAAGATAGAGTTTTTCTTAGTTGGTGTCTTCAGATTTAGGTTTGTGGGGTTTCTTCTTGCTTTTGCCTATTGCACATGCAGAACACAAATGGTCCTTTTCAATTTTTAGCTTAGGGAGACCTCAAACAAGACCATGTCTAGCTAATTGGTTGATTGCACCAAAGTTTAAGTGAGATAGACATCGGTGCCATAGTCAGGACTTAGTCTTTAAGGCCTTTAACAAGAGACATATAGGGGAGGACGCCATAATATCTCCAAGAGATAAAGTATACAGATTGTTGCCTCGAGATCCAGTCAATAGATCAACACCTTCTAGATTACGAATGAAGCAGGTGTGTTGATGAAAAGAAACTTCAAGGTTCGAATCACAGAATTGCCTAACGGAGAATAAGTTGTGTCTAAGTCCTTCTACGTAGTAAACCCTTAAGATCGTTACATTTCCAATATGATAATCACCATATCCTAATATCTTTGCCACGTGATCATTTTCAAATTTGACTGTACCCAAAAATTTATTGACAAAATTGGTGAGCTGAGAGCGATCTCTGATCATATGCTTGGAGCAACCGGAGTCCAAATACCAGAGAACAATTTGGAAAACCTGCATTCATCAAGAGAGGAAGATGGAACATCAGAAACTATGGATCCCCAAGATTTACTGGGTTCCTTTTTATTAGCAGATATAAATTTAATAATCTTAGGTTTGCTAATGGGAACATTAGTTTTTCCTAGGTTTCCTTAAGTAAACCAATGTTACTACAGGCTTAGGTGTATCACTTTCTAGAGCAGTTGGTTTCTTAAGGGGCACTTCAGTAATTATGGTTATCCTAGTTAAAGGGCACGCATTTCCTACTATAGTAAAGGTTTGAACAGTAGGTCTCCAAGTGTATCCAATATTTGTGAACACCTTTCCTGGTGGTTTCCAAACTTTTCTCTTTGAAGTTTTCTTAACAGATTTAGATTTAGCACGAGCATTCACATTATTGATAAAATCAAGAACACACAAATCATGATTATCAGAAAGCATGCAACCATTACACTTAACAAATAGAAGTTCAGAATTCGCATTAAGCTTAGAATGTTGAACATTTGCATTTCCTTTCGGTTCAACAAAACAATCCTTATTTTTCAAACTAGATTTAACTGTCTTAGGGCGGGCTTCTACTTTATTCTTCTAAGTACTACTTGGTGTTTGCCCAATCTTATCTTTCTTTGTATTTCCTGAAGGTTGTGATCCGCTGGCACTAGTAGACGGTTTTACTCGTGTAGAAGATAACATAGGTTTGTTAGAAACTAGGTTTGATGAAGAAGTTGTTTTTATGTTTGTGTTTCCTGAGGATGTGACGGGCTCAGTGAATTCCGAACTCTTTAGATCCTTGTTCTTGTGGGGTCGCAGGCACAAAATTTCCATCAGTAATTGTTGATACTAGGGCAAGTTTTATTGATGTTTGTAAGTAACTCCTGAATTAGTTTAGTATACCTAAATGTAGAGTCTAAGGTGTGATCTAGAGGATAATTAGCTTTAATATGATCAACTAGATCCCTAAGAACGGCAGCTTCTTCCTGAGTGTGCTTAATATTGTAACACCCCCAAATTGGGTCGCAGCGGAATAAGGGTCCGGGCGTGTTACAGATTAGTAACAAGAGCCAAAGTTATTCAGAACCAGGTCAAATGTTTTTTTGTTGACTATAACCATTTCAAACATTGTCATATATAAAGGTGGTTTTTTAACGGTAACACACACACAGTAGTTTGCATTAGTTAGATTCAAAGTAGATGCGTACATGATGCATAAACGTGTTCATGATTTATAGTACGTACGTTACTAGAGGGTATATTATATATAAACAAAGATGATGTTTTTGCATTCTTTTACGCACAACTCTACAATATTTATATAAAGGATATATTATATTAAATAGGGGACTATTTCTTTAGCAAGGTAGACGATAAGCTCGTAGGACCTAAGCGCTACCTAAACATAACTGAATATGATGACCTTACATCTTATTTATGCCATAAGTGCATACTCATATTTACCATACCAGCCTTATATAATATATTTATATAAGTTAAGTTTTGCTCGTTGCAAGTAGTTATGTTTTCATTATCGATGGTTACCTACACATCTGTTTATATTAGTTCTGAGCCATAGAGATTCCAGTGAGCTTCTGATAAGGAGCTAGAGGGACTAATGAAGGATCAGCCTCTATCTGCTGATGCCTCACCTACAGCCTTATCACCAGGCTACATTGCTAACTCCGATCCGGAAGAGGATAAGGAGGACCCTGAGGAGGATCCTGCTGACCATCCTGCCGACGGATGAGACAATTATGATAATGAGTCATCTGATGATGACAACGATGATGATGATGTTAAGAAGGATGAGGAGGGCGAGGAAGAGGAGGAGTACCTAGCTTCGGCCGACCCTTCTGTGGTACCTACAGATGATCCTGTCCCCTCAAGCTGAGAATACAGAGGCATTTGAGACTGATGAGTCTGCTTCTACATCACCCACCTCTCCACACCATATCATCTTGTCTTTTGAGACCAAATCCAAGGAAAAAATTTTCGTTCATCCAAAACGTACAATGCAATAGGATGTATATTTAACGCCTTACTCCACAATCAACCATCTGCTTAACAATGCATTCCGATGTGCTGCTGCACTAACCTTCACGTCAACCACGACACCAGAGAATGATAAGTCACTCAAAGATAACATAAGAGTCTAGCATCTAGAATCTTGAGAGGCACCCTGGCCCATAGACAAATAGATTTGTCAGTGTAGCTTGTTTTGTATTATATTCCACTAAACTTGAGTAATACTCAGTTGGTAGTGTTAATAAAAAGCTTGTACTCTTTTACTCATGTAAACGATGTATTAAGTATTAACCTACGCTGTTGGTTATGATCATGCTACCGTATGATAGGGATTTATTTATGCCATGGTTTCCGTTATCTTATATCTCTGCATAACATGGTCTTACCTTACATATATGTTGGGATCACGGAGTGTCATGATTTTCCCAGTGGATGAAAACCTTGCAATAAACATTTTGTTCCATGTGATTTTCAAGAAATGATGACAACTGTTAATCAAGGGATGAGTGTTGAGTAAATTGAGCGGGTTGTAGCCCAGCAAGTGGCTAATACTATCGAGGCTATTGCTATGAATGTGGGAATCAAGGGCACGGTAGGAGTGATTGCCCGGAGCGAAAGAACCATGAAAACCAAACTAGAGGTGCTGGAGCACGTGGAGCGGTGCATGCCTTAAGAGAAGGGGGAAACCGATCAAGACCCAAACAATATTAAAGATGAGATCAAAGCTTAAAAGAGAAAGTTGTCTCGCTTTGCCTAATAAATCCTAAGTTGAAACTATCTTAGACTTTATCTCCTTAGGAGTTCTCGTTGTATTTCCCTTAAATTTCAGTTTACGAAATGATTTTCAAATTATCTATCAAATAATCGATTAGGAAAATTTCGTCAATATTAACTAGTTCCTTATTTCCTCTTACAAACTACTCTCAACGAATATCATGAAATTAAAACGCTATTTTGACTAAAAATGAGCAAGCAATCGTAGTCCTACAATATACATGGCTTGATCAACTATGTATAATTCAGTAAGGTACCATGCCGTGCTAAGAGTAGTCACTCTAAAAAAAAACCTCTTCTTAAGGAAACAATTTTCTACTTATATCATGTTTTGTGTGCGTATTCATAGAACGCGTTTACTTTTGAAAATCGAATTAGTAACCATATCAACTAAGCAGACCTTCACCTCAAGCCCGTCGTACTATTAAGTTTTGCATCATCTTAAAACCAAATCCTAACCGAGAAGCCAAGAATAATACAAGTCGCCTTATGACAATTTCGCTATCGAATTTGCTACGCCAATAGAAGAAATTACTAAATCACCCAATCAACATAAATTAATTCTTGTTAGAACTTTGGTAGTCTTCTGATGCTAATAACATCGTATGGAAATGTTGGTCGAAGTACCAAGCCGTCATTAAGATTGTTCGCATGCCCCTAGAGAAATGAAAACCTTAATCATACGCAGTGACATAAAGTAACCAGGTTCAAAATTGACACGATTAAACATCATTTCGTGCACTAAAAGTAGAAGTACAATGCAAAAGGATTTCCTAACTTTTTTGGGCACATGTGATTAATGATGTCACTACATGCAAAGGAGGTTGAAGACAAGTTGGAGAAGAAGCGACTTAAGGATGTGCCAATAGTTTGAGACTTCCTGAAGTATTTCCTGAGGACTTGTCGGGTCTTCCTCTGACTCGACAAGTGGAGTTTCAAATTGATTTGGTACCTGGTGCTGCACCTGTAGCACGGGCATCTTATCGATTGGCGCCATTCGAAATGAAAGATTTATCGGAGCAAATGAAAGAGCTGTCCGAAAAAGGCTTTATAAGACCCAGTTCCTCACCCTGGGGAGCTCCGGTCTCGTTTGCAAAAAGAAGGATGGATCATTCCGGATGTGCATTGACTATCGGGAATTAAACAAACTGACAGTGAAGAACCGTTATCCACTCCCCAGAATTGATGATTTATTTGATCAGCTTCAAGGGTCGAGTGTCTACTCGAAGATCGACCTAAGGTCAGGCTATCACCAACTGAGGGTTCGAGAAGAAGACATTCCGAAGACTGCCTTCAGAACTCGTTGCGGCCATTACAAATTTCAAGTTATGTCGTTTGGTTTAACAAACGCACCTGCCGTATTCATGGACCTTATGAATCGGGTGTGCAAACCATATCTGGATAAATTTGTGATTGTCTTTATTGACAATATTCTGATATATTCAAAGAACAAGCAAGAATATGAAGAGCACCTTAAGCTAATCATAGAGTTGCTTAAGAAAGAGGAGTTGTATGCAAAATTTTCCAAGTGTGAATTTTGGATTCCCAAAGTACAGTTCCTCGGTCACGTGATTGATAGTGAAGGAATTCATGTGGATCCAGCCAAGATTGAATCCATTAAAGATTGGACATCTCCTAAGTCACCAACAGAGATTCGTCAATTTTTAGGTCTTGCTGGGTATTATCGAAGATTCATTGAAGGGTTTTCAAAGATCGCCAAACCAATGACTAAGCTTACTCAAAAGAAGGTCAAGTTTGAGTAGGGCGATAAACAAGAAGCAGCTTTTCAACTGTTGAACCAAAAGTTGTGCAGTGCACCAATCCTTGCATTACCTGAAGGAAGCGAAGATTTCATCGCATACTACGACGCTTCAAATAAGGGTTTGGGCGCTGTGTTGATGCAAAGAGAAAAGGTGATTTCTTATGCATCACGCCAGTTAAAAATTCATGAGAAAAACTATACGACTCATGATTTGGAACTTGGAGCAGTAGTGTTCGCTCTCAAGATTTGGAGGCACTATTTGTACAGAACCAAGTGTATAGTGTTCACGGATCATAAGAGCTTACAACACATTCTTGATCAGAATAAAATAAACATGAGACAACGCCGATGGTTAGAGTTGCTTAGTGATTATGATTGCGATATTCGTTATCACCCGGGGAAGGCCAATGTCGTTGCTGATTCTTTGAGCAGGAAAGAACGAGAACCACCGTTAAGAGTTCGAGCCTTAGTCATGACTATTAGTTTGGATCAAATTTAAATGTTGCGTTTGATGAGCGTGGGTAAAAGTTAGAAGAACTTCCAAACAAATTCTTGAATGCACAACTGAAGCACGAAACCAGAGAACATCAAGAATGAAGATGTTGGAGGAATGTTGGTTGAAAACGCTAAAAATCCAGAGGCATTATGACGGGGAAAAGTTTGGAACCCACCGTCGGATGAACCCTAGGACTACAATGGCAGGTGTTGGCTACCTTGTTATGGCAATTTGCGGACTGTGATCATGCACGAGTCCCACAAATCAAAGTACTCTATACATCCGGGTTCCGACAAGATGTACCAAGATATGAAGAAGCTATATTGGTGGCCCAATATGAAGATGCCAGACAATCCTAGCCACCTATGATTAGGCAAGTGGTTTAAGTACCTGTGCTAAGGTCAAGGCTGAACATCCCCCCCAAAGACCATCATGGGGGGGAGGATAGTTGGTACAACCCAAAGATACCTGAATGGAATGGTACAACATCAACTATGGATTTTGTACTAAAGCTTCAAAGTCGTCGCAGACAGGCAACGACACCAATTTGAGTGGATTTGTATTGACCGAACTCACTAAGTCTGCGATCTTCACACCGATGAGAGAGACTGATCCTTTGGATAAACTTGCAAGAATGTACCTAAAGGAGGTGGTCACGAGACATGGAATACCTGTCTCAATCATTTGTGATCGTGACCCGAGATTCGCATCTAATTTCTGGAGGTCACTTCAGAACGCTTTGGGTACTAATTTGGATATGAGTACTGCGTACCATCCACAAACAGGTCTTGCAAAAAGCGAGAGGACCATTCAAACATCTCGAGGATATTATGCGTGCTGTGCGATCGATTTTGGAAGAAATGTTGGTACACCATTTTCCATTAGTCGAGTTCTCATATAACAATAGCTATCACGCTAGCCTCATGGCCGCACCGTTCGAAGCACTTTATGGTCGAAAGTGTCCGTTCACTTAGCTGTTGTTGGACGATGATGGAGAAGCCTCAAATTCCTCGACCAAGAACTAATTCAAGAGACCACTGAGAAAATCATCCAGATCAAGCAAAGGATGCAAGCCGCTCGTGATCGACAGAAGAGTTACGCTGACTTGAAGCGTAAACCAATGGAATTCCAAGTCGGGGATAAAGTTATGCTCAAGGTTTCGCCTTGGAAAGGGGTCGTACGTTTTGGCAAACGGGGGAAGTTAAACCCTAGGTATGTTGGACCTTTCAAGGTGTTAGAAAAGGTTGGAGAAGTTGCTTACAAGCTCGAGCTTCCTGAAGAGCTGAGTAGAGTTCATAATACATTCCATGTGTCCAACCTGAAAAAGTGTCATGCCGACGAACCATTAGCCGTTCCGTTGGATGGACTTCATCTTGATGACAAGCTTCATTTTGTTGAGGAACCATTAGAAATAGTGGGCCGTGAAGTTAAACGGTTGAAGCGAAGTCGGATCCCATTAGTCAAAGTTCGATGGAACTCCAAGAGAGGTCCTGAGTTCACGTGGGAACGTGAAGACCAATTCAAGAAGAAATATCCACACCTCTTCACCAAGACCACACCGTCGTCAAGTGCTGCATCGTGAGCCTTGAGGACAAGGCTCGTTTAACGGGGGAAGTCTATAACACCCTGTGTTTTCAAGTCATTGACGACGTCGATAAATCCACAATGTACCTTTTGTATTGTACGCATTTGCTTTAAATCATAAATGTTAAGCTAAATCGCGTAAGCTAAAAATTAGCGTTCAATGTAAACGGGCATCAAACAATTAAGCGTTTACATCAATCAAGTATTAAATAATTATTTTGAGAATAATTATGATCCTTGTTCATTTTATTTTTATTGGTTACGTAAATTAAATACGTTTCGCAATAAAATACGTTTAGGCATACCCGGAACCGCCAAAACTTTTCTACGCTTCAACAAATACCCACGATTGTACCCAATACCTAAAGTTTTATTAAAATTTACCCAATTAAATGTTGCTAATCACTTTGTATACTAGGGAATGAAATAATACACAAATGCATACAAGTGGTAATCTTTTAAATAAACCTACAAGT
>BQNB010180484.1:0-12673 GCA_026074375.1 Tanacetum coccineum | reverse complement strand
GAGTAATGTACTTTGTAAAAATGATATTATGATATTGACTTGACATATTATGATGTTTGCTTGACATATATGAAGATAATATTGCCATATGTAGGTTGCCTGAGCCCGTTAACTTTAGTTATGCAAGAAATGTTGCACATTGAGATATTGGCAAAGTAATGTAATGTAATAAAGCGAAAAATTTCCCTAAAAAAGGTGAGTTCATATATAATTGATAGATTGTACATCATCTAACTTAATAGATGGATATTTACATTGATGAAAATTTGCTGGTTGTTATAACCAGTGCTATTGCAATCTCAAACAATCCAGTTCTGCACTACAGAACAAAGCATATTGATATCAAATATCACTTTATCAGAGATCATATTCTCAAATGGGACATTGAATTACAGTTCATTCCCACTCAATTTCAAATTGCTGATATCTTCACCAAGCCTCTGGATGAGCCAACTTTCAAAAGACTGATTGTTGAACTAGGTATGCTGAACATTGATTCAAAACTTGAAGCTTCAGTACCATTTAAAGAAAACTAAAGCTTCAACGATTTCATCCTAAGCTAAACAAATTTTCATGTTAAAAGTCAGTTCAGTTTTTGCATACAACCTTTAGCTTGCTTAAGTAAAGTAACTGAGCAATCACATATGTCTCATTCATGGATTTGTATGAGCATTAGTGGTTTTGTCGCCTTCGCTAGAGCACATACATTGGTTAAGCCAAGAACTGAACAAAACTGGTTTATTTTCTTAAGTTTAGTTTAGAAAAATAATTTTATCTAAATCTTTAGCTATCTCTCGAGTGAAGTAACTGAGCAGTCACATATGTCTCATTCATGGATTTGCATGAGCATTTGTGGCTTTGTCGCCTTCACTAAAAGATTGATGATGATGAAGGTTACAATAATCATTTCGGCATGACATAACATCAAACCTGAACCTAGCTCAGCCTTTTCAAACATCAATCTCAAGGTCAGTTTTAAAATAAATTTGATTTTCAAAAATAAAATCATTTTATCAAAATAATCTCCTTTCCAAAGAAGTTGTTTAATTAAAATATATTAAAAGAGGATGTCCAAAAGTTAAAATTACCTCATCATCTTTCTCTCACCTACTTTTGCAGTTAAATAGATGGCTGTTCAATGTTCTAGGTGTGAGAAGCATGCTGTGTTGACTTTCATTAAATACAAAGTTTAGCACACGTTGAAAACAAACCCTAACCATTCCTATAACTTTATAACCACAAATGAATATTACAATTTCTCAAAGAAAATTTTGTAATTTCATCAATCATATAAATCACTACAAACCCATCAACAACTCATTCTCACAAATTCATCTAGACCTAACCAAACACATACCTCAAACCATATCAAAACTTCAAAACCCTAACTACCCACAATGGCAGAATCATCCTCACAAAACCCCTCATCACCTAAAATCACTCCCAAAGAAGAACTTGTCACTCTTGACAAACCTGAAAGCCCAAATCCTTTTCTACATGCAAGTCAGGTTGATTTCACCTATGATGAGATCATTTTCACCACCAATAATGAAGTTGGACTCCTATATCCCTCACATCCCAACCAAGAATACTTTAAGGATGTGTCAGACTTCATTTCCCTAAATGAAGCATTTACAAGAGCCCCAACTCAATACAAAGAGTACCTGAGTAAATTTTGGTATACAACAAAGACCTTAGAAGGCTCTAAGGTTTGGGTATCCAATCCTACAGGTGGAGTTAGAGGAGACATATGTATTACAACCTTTAGAAATGCTCTTAGGACATAATACCTACCTCACTCAAGTATGTATGTCTCACCACCCTTCATAACAATAGTAAGACCATGGTTTGCAACAATAGGTTATAGTGGGGAGATTGGGGCAAAAGGAATTCTCAAAAAGATTTTTCTTCCTCCTAGGTGGAGACTACTAATGGGTCAAATCATTTAGTGTTTAGGTGAAAAAACAGGTGGCCTAGATCAAATATCTAATAAAGATGCCACTATCTTGTATTGTCTGGCCAATGGGGTACAGGTAGATTATGCCAAGTTAATATGGGAGGATCTAATTCATAAGATAAACAAGAAGACTAGGGAAAAGGTTGTTCCCTATCCTAGGTTTATATCTCTTCTACTTGAACATATGATGCCTAAATATGATAATGAGGATCTCATCATAAACCCCACTCAGGTCTTCAGTGTTCACAACTGGACACTGAAGCCAAACCAACCTGAAGAACCTCCCTTCACTGCCCATATGAAGGCCATCTGCAATCTAGATGTGCCTGTGGACTCCAAAGCTCCAAAACCCTCTTCCAAAGTAAAGAGGTTCCCCAAGGCAAAAAGCTTGGAGCTAAAAGTGGACTCAGAAGAAAACAATCTTCAAAACACACATCTAAGTCCAAGACTAAGGCATCCAAATCCAAAACTGTCCAATCAGAAAAAGATACTCAGTCCAATTCGGCCAAGGATAAAAGCTCAAGCCATCCTTCACCTCTCACACCAGTGGTTGGTGAAATGCATAAAGAGGCACAACAAGCAGCTGGTGGCCCAACATCTTTAGGGGCCACCAGTAAAGAAGGAGCACACCCTCAGCTCAGTAGTGGTATGTCCGCATTTAACTCTTATTGAACCTGTTTATTCAGCTTCTTTCATTTGCACCGAGTCTACATCAGGACATGAGGCTTTAGGAAATCCCATAGCTGAATCTGATCTTGGATTATCTGCTCCTAATGATTCCATATCTTTATAACAGGATATGGATGAAGGAACTAAAACCTATTCATTTGATCACATATTTGCAGGGTCTAATCCAAGTGTTCTTGTAGATAAAACTAAATCTGCTGGAGATGGGTTAAAAACTACCCACACTGAATCAGGTTTAAATGAGGAATCCAGAGCTGATGATCTCTCAAAGAAAATAAAGCTGGAGGATTTTTCAAAATTCTTGAAAGACACAAGATCTGCATTCTTTACTCCTGACTCCCCACAAGATGAGCCTGTCATTATTACAGATGAGAGTGAAGAAGAGGAAGCGGACAAAGGAGACACTCATGATACTTTTCATGATGTGCCTGAAGATACTTCAGTCCCACCTCCTCCATCTCCAAAATCAGCTTAAATTCAAGAGTTAATGGCTCAGGTTCAATTACTTCAGTCCCAGAAGGATGAGCTGGAACAAAAAAAAGGCAAAAGCTGAAGCTGAAATTGCCTCACTAAAAGCTAGGCCCTATTATCCAGACATCAACTAGCTTACTGATCTTCTGGTAACCTCTTTAAAGCCTGAACTCTCCAAACTCTTGGCCTCACATAACTTTGCTAGCTGCTTACCAACTGACCTGAAAGAGCTCCCCTCAAAATTCAGTGAATTATCTGGAGAAATTAAAGAACTAAAGCATCATGTTAAAGATATGAAAATCGAGCTACCTGGGGACTTGAAAGAGATTCCAACAAAACTGGAGACCTTCACTTCCACTATCTCTAGTCTTACATCCCAAGTCGCTGAACTGAAGAACATTTAATGGGAACTTCCAGCACAGTTTCAAGCTATACCAGCTTTAGTGTCTTCAGTTCAGAAAAAGCTACAGACTTTGGATTCCCTTCCAAGTCTATTGAACAAGGTTACTCAAACCTTGGACAGGTTTACCACTGTGGTGGAAAATGCATCGAATACAACCAAGGATGTTCCTTCAGTAGGCCAAGCAACTGCTTCACCTGCTGAGGGGGAGAAGAACACCAAAGATGCTGACACAAACCTGAAAGATAAATTAGTTGATCTATTAGGCAAAAATGTTGTGACACAGTACTACACCAAGAAGTTACTCTTTAATAAATATTGTGACAAGATGCTGAAAAGAAAGAAAAGCCCTAAGATCACAAACTGTGAAGTTCTCACAAAGAAAGGCCATATCACACTGAAAATATATAGGGAAGACGGGTCTGATGAAGTCATCTTAAATCTCAAGGTCAGTGATCTACATTCGGCAGAATGGAGAGAAGTAATACAAGCTTGTCTAGACAAAAGTGAAAAAGGATGGAAAACCATTTATGATCTGGTAAAGACAAGATTGGATCAACTGATCCAAACTGAACAAGAACTCAAGATTGACCTTAAATAAACCCCTCAAAGAACAAGATCCTCTGAATGAGCTAAATGAGTTAGCTAACAAGAAAAGAAAAAGAACCAGTGACTTATACCATTCCAGGTCAACAAAGAAACACAAGTCATCAAGTTTAGCATAAATAAGAGGGTCATTAAACAGCTAAGACAGTAGAATGGAAACCGCTTGTAATAACTTTATCTTTTTTATTGTATTATAATGAAAGTTAGAATAAAGGGTTATCAGTTTATGATGTTCAATTTATATCAATTATGTAAAAAGAAGTTGTTTTGATCACTTACAATTGATTTTAACTTAGGCTATTTGTATATTCAAATAAGGAGAAATTGTTGGGTTCAGTTCCTGAACCCTTCATTCTTTTAGTAGATTTAGACATAAAATCCCCTAATGTTTCTCAAGCTGAAGTCTTTCAGCTTGAGTCGCTGAAGCTTCTTCAGCATCAGCTGTTCAGGTCCTTAGAAGATTGGGAAGTATCTTCACTTCAGTGTATGCAGCGGTACAAAAACTGAAGAAGGACTCTTAAAAAGAGCTTCTGTTAGCCCTAAAATATGGTGACTAATCCGGAATTACATTTATCATTTATAGTCGGGTTGGGTTAGTTTAGCTAGTCGATGTCGGGACTATAAATATGAAGAATGCTTGTAATCTTTAATGTTATGCAAGAACTAGAGAGAGAAGTGGGTTGGAAGGTTTCTAGAGAGAGAAAGATGATAATGAATATTATGTGTGAAAATGTGAAAATGAAACAACCAACCACCTTCTCTAAGGCATGGAGAGGGTATATAAACTACATAACAAGGCCGGCCATGGGCCTTAACGGGCTTCCCATGGGCCTTGGGCCAGACTAGCTTACTAGACTAATCATATGACAAACTACGGGCTATGACTATTATAACTTAGAAGTGACCGATACTTTTTTTGTTTCCAATAATCTCCCCTTAAAGGAGGTCACTCCATTTTACAAAAGTCAAACCTAGCATACTATGCTATATCTCTTAGTCTTTAGCTCGTAAACTTGACTTTCTCTTGTGAATATGTTGTAGTAATCTTTGACTTTAGGCTCGAGCTTGTTCCTTTATCTTTACTTGTAAGTGGAGATGTGATCTTGAGCACTGTGAGATCATCAACCAAGTATAATCTCGTTTTGCCATCTTGTGACTTTGTCATCTTGTGATCTTGTGACTTCTGGACCGACATGCTCATACCATTCTTGATTTGTTGACTTGGAAAGCTTTAATGTTGCATCTTTCTTGAAATTCTTTAACTTTAACACTTCGTCACTTCGAGAAAGACGTTCGGTATCAGAGTGACGGAAACTTCTTTGAAATTCTTTGACTTTAATACTTCGTCACTTCAAGAAAGACGTACGGTATCAGAGTAGCAGAAGTCTTGAAACATGTACTTGAGCTTTCATGATGTCTTTATGTTTGTCGGTCGGGTACGAGCATGCGGCTATGAATCTTGTGAGTCAGCTGGAATCAGGTACCTTCACCACCATCTTTTACGTATCCTACATTTAAACAGTTAGCAATAAATCTAGGGGACGAATATGGCGAGGTATGGTTGGAGTAACCTTCTAATCCGTGAGGATCAACCTGTGATCAGGTAGATTCAATTTAAGAAGAATCTCCTTGACAGGATTTCCAGCTGAAGTATAGATTCTTTCTAACACATTTGCATTAGATTCATCAAACTCAGTATGTTCTCATTATCGGAACGTCTTAAAGCAGACAGCACGATAAGAGTGAACCAGTGAGTTACTATCTCACCGATTGAAATAGAAAAATTGATTTGAAAATTAATCAATGTATCACTTGCTAAAGTAGTTTTGTGACACATCGAGAGTGTTAATTATTTCAAAAATTCGTCATCAATCGTCAATTCATATCATGGAACAAGTTTGATTCTTATAGAATCGCACCATTGTTTCTTTCCTGTTGTCACAAGTTTGATTCATAAAGAATCGCACAAGTTACCTACCATGAGCTTGTTTGATGCTGGCTTAAGTAGGATTTCCATCTTCATTGTAAATGAATTCACTTTGATGTTCGGGCAAAATCACAAGGATAATGCGTAGTACTCTTAATATATATCTTGTAATTCACATTGTGTGACTTAGCAAGCAGTATTTGACAAGTGTCCTAATGAGATTTATAGATGATCTCTTTTGGTTCTAGACTCAATAGTGCACTTTGATTTTAGTGATCGGAGGCTGGAGCTGACTGCCACCTTTTCAATATCAACTAACTCGGAGTGAGAAAGTCGATAGAAATGCGTGTAATCTCCGTGAGAAATGAAATAAGAGTCTTTTGAGAGACCTTGAGTGGTTAGGGAGGGTTGTGCATAGCGTCACTGGGTCCATGACTATCTTCAATGTCGGACATCAACTTCGTGTTTTCGACAGATTATGTATTAACCCGGTTTTTGCCTAAGTGTATGGAGGGCTTCTTTCTTTACACCCTTTATCCTTATATTTCTTTTTCATTCTTCAACCCCTTCAATGCTTACCGAGACTTCATAACTAACACCTTGTTGGGTTTGTTCTAGTGTTAGCTCCATCTCAGTCGGCATTATTC
This sequence comes from Tanacetum coccineum, assembly GCA_026074375.1. Taxonomy (NCBI): domain Eukaryota; kingdom Viridiplantae; phylum Streptophyta; class Magnoliopsida; order Asterales; family Asteraceae; genus Tanacetum; species Tanacetum coccineum. The sequence continues at coordinate 5,978 of BQNB010180484.1, read as the reverse complement.
TCTTTTCTCACTTTTTCTCCTTTTATCATACCTAAGGACTTCTACACTAACTAGTAGATATCCCTGGGTAGATCCTTCCAGTTCTGGCTGGATTATGGGATTTGAATACCTATGCCTAACCACCTTATATCTCCATAAATTTAAGAACATGGCCGGTCTTTTGGGTATTCCATCACAATCCTTCAAAACCATTGAAAGTTCAATCAAAGTGTTTGATATAAATATAAAAAAGATTTACACTTTGAGAGTTTTTCATTATCACTAAAAGCTCCCCTTAACATGTGCATCGTTATCGTAGTACATGTTAAGTGTAGAGTGCATTGGGTCCATTTTATTTGATCACATCTTTTAATACAAATTAGATCCAGGTTAATCACATTTTCTCCTCTTATCCAAAATGTTAACCCTTTGATATTTTGGATATCATTTGATTAACCGTTCGGGGACAAAATGTTATATGCTACCTATAAGGAATATTTTAATGCTCCCCCTTAATTTTTGAGAGTATATAAGATAGTGCTGAGTATAATAATTTCAATTTTTTTGAATTTACTAAGAAATTCTTAAAATTTTTGTACTCGAGCACTCCTTATTATCACCATAAGTCTATACTACATATATACATATTCACATGTTTATTATGTACTAGGATTGACCTTATATAGATGAGGACAACATATGATACATTATATGGTCCTTTCAAGCAGCCGAAGGTCTCCCCCGTACGGTCTTCCTCCTACAAACTTCTCTAAGCTGCGCATCAACCTTCGATCTCTGAGCTTACTGTCAATGGCACTTATCATCACCCGATCTCTCCTCTTGTCTTGTGGACTCCATCATCTCTTCGGCAAATAATCCATCTGAATTCCGGTTGCAATGTCATTGAGAGTTGTACAAACATAGTTAAGTGTGCCATCACTGAACTTGTGAAGTTCATCAGTGCATATTAACCGGTTTCTGCTCAATTCGTCTTGATAGATAATGCCTTAGACGTCAGGATAGCCGGTGTAGGGAGTTATTTTTCTGAAGGTCGTGTTATGTCTGGTCTTGTAAGGTTGATCTTTTTCTGATAGCTTTCGACGGCCAATTGTAGATCTTCCATACGTTCTTGAATGATAATTCTTCGAGTGTACATTCTCACAGCCACATTTAGTGCATATCGATCATCCAGACTGAGATTGGTGAGCTTGCCTTGAACAATAAGAAGTAACATATCTTCAATGTCTTGGCGACGAAGTCTCTTGAAGTCGCCTTCTCTAAACTTGTATAATACATCATCCTGTCGACGAATTGTAATCTCTTCCAAATGACTATAACTGTAGAATTTCATAATCTTGAGACTAATAACCGCTATGATTATGTGCCTTGAGTAAACATCCTTGGAAGTTTCCATGTTGGTAGCATATCCATAAAATCTTTGATGTTTTGGACCCCAGTGGTATGTTACCCTCATAGTGCGTGTTTGTCGTAGTCTAAATGGTACCAACACTACAAAGTAGTTCTAGGGATCCGGTCTTCAATCCATTTGACTTGACCATAATAAGCAGCCTTCGTCTTTGTTATGGAAGTAGTGTACTTTCAACTTGAGCTTCCTCCTTTTAGATATTCAAGGTCATTGTGGATGAAATGATCGAAAGGAATAACAAGACGTCCTTGTGCATTTGGAATCAACGGTAGTGGCTTGCTGAGATTATGAGGATATGGCGTTCCTTTCGGATTATTCTAGTCTAATTGTTCATTAGTAGATTTGAAGACTTCTTTTAAGTGACAGTCCAATTCAGCTACACTCTGTCACGTACCTTTGATGAGATCATAGGTAGGACCGGTTAGCAGTTCTTGAGTCAAATGATCAATCTTGAGTCTGTTTATCATGAAAGCAGAGAAATCGATGGGAGTGGCCATAAACTCATCGAAAGAGGATTGCTTGCCTGCAGCTTATGCTAATTTAGTTATCCAATGTTGAAGAGGTAAATCAGAAATAGTCTTTGTTAGGTGTCATTCACGATTAGGAGTTGGAGAGGTTAGAGAGTGCCATTGACGTTCATCCTGTACCTCTCTAGCAGGAATGACATCATCATCACCTGTAATGAACTCTAGATGTGTAGTCTCATTCAAGTCGGTAGGTTGAGATCTGGAGGCCCCTTTCGAAGAACTTGTTGTCCTGCTCTCCTTATGAGTTTATTCTTTGGATGACTCAGCTTCCTTGCCTGATCTACGTCTCTTGGTCCCTTGATTTGATCCAGCGGAGGGTTCTTCATCTTTATCTTTATCGTCCCTTGTTCTTGGAATAATGAGAACATCACCATAAGAGGAAAAGAGGTCATTGTCTGTGTTATAGGCTTCAACCAATGCATTGTAAAGATTTTTCTGAACATCTGATTTGTCAATTGATTTATTCTCCTCCATTTTATCCATTAGAATCCTTTTTAATTCAAATTCTGAGAGTGAGGAAGCAATTCCGTAAGATGTCCGAGGTTGATTGGTGGAACAAATCAACACTTCAGCTCCCAGAGATTCAGTAACATACTTCTCAACTTTGGACTTGATCTTTGATGTTTGAGTTTTGACTTGATCCTTGATAAGTTTCTGCATGTTGGAATCAAGTGAGTTGAGGAACTCTTCATTTTCTGCTTGAGCTTCTTCTCTGAGATTGTTTGATTTGAGCTGAATAGCCACATCTACTGCTTCCTTCATCTTAGAACCAAGGTATTCATTAACTATGCCCGGTATGGATGAAATGGCTTCAGCGAAAGGATTTGATTATTTAAGTTTAGAGAGACCAGATTCCAATGCGGTTACTCTTTGATTAAAGCCGAATAGAGATGCAAAGTTAGGAATTGGAAGCGGTGTTATGGAGGGATAAGTTGTTGTGGTGGTGGTAGCAGGTGTTTGCTGACTTGATTGAGTGACAAGAAAAAGCGGTGGATGGATTGTTGTAGTGGTAGCTGGAGTCTCTGTGGCTACAGAAATAGGTATATTGACTAAAGTAGTTGATTTTGTACAAGGATTTAGGATAGAGTCAATACCTTCATCCGTAGTAGGAGAGATGAACTTTGAAACTAGATCTGACACGGATGAACTTTGCTGTTAGACAACGGGATTAGCAGCCATGAGAGTCACATGGGCATCTTCCGTGTCTTCGGTAGTGTCAGCTTCAGTCATGTCAACATTACCTCCTTCCAGAGCGACATTCGTCACGTCTCCTTCTTTGTCTTCTTCACCATTTTTAACCTTGTCATCATCTTTTTGTTTCTCACTTTCATCAGATGTTTGATAATCTGATGGTGTGCGTACCAACTGATCAGATATCTCTTCCTCATCTTCATCATCGTCTTCTTGTTCTTCTTCGTCATCTTGTTCTTCTTGATCATCAGTTGAGAAGGTGGACAACTTTGGATGAGTAATGTTGTCACCATCATCATCTGATTCTGTTGCATCATCATCATCATCATCATCATGTGCATCTAAATCTTTGTTAGCATCATCATCTTCATCATCATCATCACCGTCACTAAAGGTCCAAGACTCTTCCTCACTATTAGAATGATGTTCGGGTACATCGGGAACCTCTGGTTTGTCACCAGCTCCTTCATCTGTACCTGTTTTCTCGTGTACTTGCTCATCAGGAACCTTTGACAGGATGTCAACTCCATCACCTGAGCCACTTGCTTGTGAGTTGTGTGTCTGAATTCGACTTCTCTTGATGGCTATCTTTAGTTGTTCAGTTTTGGTCAAAGCAATCTCGGAGAGAGTCTCTAAACCTGTAACAGGTTGCTTCTACTTTCTTGAGCCAGTCATCTTACTAGTTTATTTAACTCTTTTGTCTTTGGGGTCTGTAGAAGGCTTCTCCTTAGGTGTTGTATCAGAATCAGCTTTCTTCTTATGAACACTTGCTTTTATTTTTGGAGGTACTTTTCCTGAAGCGATAGCATAGTACTCTTTGTAGGACTCAGAGTTTCGGATGTCCTCGTTTGTCAATTCCTTAGGCAAGATTGCATCGTACAACTGTGTATCCTCATGCCCGGAGATAACATTGATTGTGGTGAACATGGGGTCATCCCTTTCATAGTACCAATTAATCTTGTTCCTCTGTAAAATTGATGGATCTTTTGACATGAAGAAGTTGACGATAACCTTGGTGAAGCGTGGGTAGTACATCACATTAACCTTCTTCGTATTCTTATTCTCTACTTGATAAGTAAAGTCCTCCCACAAAAGAAAGGCATAGTCAACATTCTTTTCATGGTACATGCCCCAAATGATTTGTGCTTGAGATAAACGAAGACTGTCATAGGAGCTTTTACCACTAAGACACTTGTTGATAACCGTAGCAAATGATCTCCAGGGTTGATGTAGCTTGTTAACATTGACATCTGTAATCTTCCTTGTCTCTCTACTGTGTTCGAGACTTACGAGAAATGTGAGAATTTCTTGCTCAAAGGGTGGTTCATCAAATCTCTGATTATGGATTCTAGGGCATATTTGAAGCATTTCTCTGAATTACTCAAGATTGACAATATGTTTCTTGTTATTCATCTTGAATTGAATCAAACGGTTATGAACGGATGCATTAGCCCAGAACTCTTGCATATAGATCTCTAGAACATCAGCTGAGGCTTAAAATGCCTTATAGAAGGGAGTGAGCTTCAACACATCATAAACCACTTGAAGAGTTGCTTCTTTTGACTTGAGATCTAAGCTTAATCGTAGATTACATTTACCAATCTTTAGTCGGTTGGCAGGAGCAACTAAGGCGTCATCCAAAGCAATCTGTTCAGCCTTTGTGATGTCCATGATTCTGCTTAAGCAAGAGTCAATGCAGTTTATAATGTGACACGATTAATTACGCATTAGAACCTTTATGACTTTTAGCACTTTAGAGATCAGACAACTTAGATAGACTAAAAGCTTATGTGACTGAGGCAACTATTTTAACAATTTAGGAATCGTGGTTTGTCTAACTAGTAGATAATTTAGATAACCTAAGTTGAATTTTAGTTAACCTTGGATTTGTCAAGCTTTTAATGTCTACTTGAACTAAGTGAAGTTTTAATTTGACCTTATTTGGAGAAATTTAATCTTTAAGTGTGTTTTGTCAAGACAAGTTTGGTTCCTAAAGCTTTTTCACTCGTTTGGTTCACAATACAATGTTACTTGTTCGGCTCACAAAAGGTTGACTCGTTCGATTTCTAAGGGCTTAGACTCGTTCGGTTTCTAAAGGTTTAGACTCGTTCGATTCCTAAAGGCTTAGACTCGTTCGGTTCCTAAAGGCTTTAGACTCGTTCGATTCTTAAAGGCTTTAGACTCGTTTGGTTCCAAAAGGCTTTAGACTCGTTCGGTTCCTAAAGGCTTTAGACTCGTTTGGTTGCTAAAGACTTAGACTCGTTCGGTTCCTAAAGGCTTTAGACTCGTTTGGTTGCTAAAGACTTAGACTCGTTCGGTTCACATTGATAATCATTCGTTTGGTCCACATATAAAATCACTCGATCGGTTCTCATTTGATATTTCTTATTCGGTGCTTAAAACATATTACTCGTTCGGTTCCTAAAGGAATTACTTGTTCGGTTTCAAAGCTTAACCAATTCATAAGACATTATTTTTGCTTATGGGTTTATCAATAATGACTTGTTTAAACCTATTTTTATCATTTAAGAATACATTGGTTGTAGGCTTCGCATCATACGAGCATCACAAAACCATAAAATCATGTAAACCGAGTAAACTAACAAGAATGAGTTCAAGATTACATTTAAATGATTCTAGCACTTAGCAAGGATGCACATCATTTCAATCCCACACAAAACCCATAACATTTATACAACTTTTCACTTAAACCCATATTTTCGATTGAAAACATGGCAAGCACACATTCATATAAGTCTCAAACAGAAAAACTGCTTTAAACTATGCATCTATACACCAATGGCACAATCAATTTAAAGATTTGAACACTTTTGATTTAGGAAACCCTAATTTGA
>BQNB010180482.1:0-12673 GCA_026074375.1 Tanacetum coccineum | reverse complement strand
CACATACGTCAAAAGACTCATAGTCAATCGACTTAAGAAGCCCATCGTGTTGCAGCTTCGCAATGCGTTTCTTGTTTATGTGGCCAAGACGATAATGCCATAGAAAAGTAGAATCCAAGTTGTGCTTAGATTTCTTGTTGCTACATGTGTAAATAAAACGCTCATTTGATACATGATTATGCATATCAATCTCAAAAATACCATCACGAGAAATAGCATTAAAATAAAATAAAGAGTAAACTACAAAAATCATCCTTATGGTTTGTACTTTTTGGCACTAATCATCCCTAACCGATACTATTGGCAATAATCATCCATGAGTGCTGAAATGTTCCGGAGCTAGAGAGAGAAGCGAGAGGGGGGGACTAAAAATCATCCCTCACCACGAATTATGTGAGGGTAATTATGACCATTTAAACACACAGTAGATGGTTTTTCCCAAAATATGTTTTATACCAAAGGGATGATTTTAGATGATTTTTGCAGTTTTACAAAAAAACAAATATTCACAATTATAATTATTTTTTACTTTTTTTAATTAAATCATCACTTCATTAAAATAATAGAATTTACAACAAATTAGAGGGGAGCGGAGATATTATTTAGGCCTTCACTCTTTTGCGTCAAAGGCGATATTATTATTATTATTATTATTATTATTATTATAAATCACTTTATTTGTAATTTACTTATTTTATTTTACAAAAAATTATTAGGAAGCCGAGATATCATCTAGGCCGCCACTCCTTGATGTGTGTGTTTATCTGACTGGGACTTTCGCCTTTGACACAAACCAGGATGGCTGATTTTGTTCCGCCTTCACACGTTTACGTTGTGCCGCATCAATCAGCCATCATGGTTTGTGTCAAAGGCGAAAGTCCCAGTCAGATAAACACACACATCAAGGAGTGGGGGCCTAGATAATATCTCGGCTTCCCAATAATTTTTTATAAATCCCTTAAATTTCTAATAAAGTGATTTATAATAAATAATAATAATAATAATAATAATAAAATAAGTAAATTACAATTAAATATAATAGAATTAAATAAATATAATAATAATAATATCGCCTTTGACGCAAAAGAGTGAAGACCTAAATAGTATCTACACTCCCTCTAATTTGTTGTAAATTCTATTATTATAATGAAGTGATGATTTAATTAAAAAAAAGTAAAAAATAATTATAATTGTGAATATTAGTTTTTTTTGTAAAACTGCAAAAATCATCCCTTGGTTTAAACATATTTTGGCAAAAATCATCCCTGTGTGTTTTAAATGACATAATTACCCTCCATAATTCGTGGTGAGGGATGATTTTTGCCGAACATTTCAGCGCTCAGGGATGATTATTGCCAATAGTATCGGTTAAGGATGATTAGTGCCAAAAAATACAAACCACAGGAATGATTTTTGTTTACTCTTAGTATATTGTTTTATTTGAACTCTTGCCTATATATTAAATGTGAAGTGACTTTTTGAATGAAAAAACAATAAAAATATTGTTGAGCTGTTACTTGTTTGATATGGTATTTAAGTTACTCATTTCGTCCCATTTTTATTGTCCATGTTTCTTTTTTGGATGTCTCAATTTAATTGTCCACTACTAAAAATAGATAGGAAAGTTTGATCAAGTTTACTATATTACCCTTGTTTGAAATTATTATTACAAACTTTAAAGAACACCTTAATTAATTAGCTAAAGGTAAAACTGTCATTTTGTCAAAAAGTAAGAAAGAGAAAGCAGTAATAAATGCAATTTTCTTAAACTGTGTGTTTTTTTATCGGGGGACAATAATTTTGAGACGGAGAGAGTATTATTCAGTGGTGCACAATATTTCAATTATTAAACTTTTACTTTTAGGAAGTAGTGTTGAGCGAATTTTGACAACCATCTTCTAAAAATTAGAGAATGAACTTGTGAACTTGTAGTTTGGAGTTTATATCTATTATAGACTTGTCGTTTATTTACAAGGGGAATTTTTTAACCGCTCGTTCACGACATTGTAAATTTCAGAACCGGCGTCTTTCTAATGGCCTATATCTAGTAAACAATACACTTTTATCTTCTTTAATTTCCAATCTTCACTATCATTTACGCCAACGTATATTATGAAACTATATACTTTTATTATCATTCAGAAATTGGTTTATGTATTCACACTTTTTTCTTTACCACTTTTTAAACCGTGAATTTTTTTTAAAACATATTCACCCATAATGAGTGCTGAAAAAATTATTCACTCTTAAAGTGTGAGGTGTTGTTTTTAAAACATCATATTGTTCAAATCTTCACACTTTTTTTTAGACGGCGAGTTTAGTACAATATATCGTTGTGAGTCAAAGACTGACGCTTTGAGGCGGGCAGAGTCTCCAACACAGATTCTTCAATAGAAGGAAAAACTCAGTGAGGCATCGAACCTGAGACCTCATGACTAACAATTCTCCCCCATGCTTCTTTGGAGACTCAGCGTCGACCAACTGAGCTAAGCCCAGTTGGTTAAATCTTCACACTTTAAAGTGTAATTTTTTTATAAATCTTCACACTTACAAATGTGAACTTATTTGCTACACCCATCTTTTTCACACAAACTAGGTGTGAACTTTTTAAATCCACACACTTTAAAGTGTGAACACGTACCTTAATAAGTGTGAAAAGTTAACTATTTTGTTGTAGTGTATTATTTTCTTCGTTTATAGCTCATATTATTTTCATTCAGTTTATATTGTGTTTAATTCCAAAATCCTTACATTTTTATTATTTTTCGTTTATAACCTATAAACTTTTTTTATCACTATAAACTATCTAACGCTTATAAATTCCGTTTGGTATAAACGTTATTATTTTTAGTTGAGTGATTTTTCGAAATGATGTGATTTGAAACATTGTGTATGTTTATACATACAAATTTCGGTATTGAATTATTATCAACAACTTTAACAGGTTGTTGTTAGCAAGCCTTATTTTTTTATCGAATGTAATTCTCTAGTTTTTATGGATTTATTTGGAATACGTTATATTTTATTTGTACAAGTCTTTAGTCTTTTATGTTTGTTAAAAAATTTTATTGGTTTCTACATTTGTAAATGAAATATATAAACAAATTTAGGATACATGAAAATGACAAATAGAAAAGTATATTCCACGACACCTGGGTTTTGCTGGTGGCCTCCTCGTATAGAATTAATTGCATATTGTGGAAGTTGGTCGTTCAATTAAATATGGTTGAAGCGGGGAATTTTCAAAGGATACATGATTGACCATTCTACTACGTTGTTCATTTATTCTACGCCGACGTCGCAGTATTTATATGGTGAGTGGTCTCATCTACTTAAAAGTATCATGAATATTCTACGATGCTTTCTCTTTACTTTCTGGTATGTCAATAAAATTTTCAGAAGAGTCATTTCTTGGTGTCGGTATCCAGATAATGATGTGACTGAAGCTGGCTAAGTCATTGGTTGTCTGATTATGAAAGTCTTTTAAATACTTGGGTTTTTTTGTTGGAGATAATATGTTTCTAAAAAGGCTTGGGAGAGACGATTAATAAGATGAAGAAGAGGGGTTGTCTATAGTGGAAGTTAATAATACCCTTATCTGCGGGGTCGTTTACCCTTCTTAAATCCGGTTCTTGGCTCCACTCGTCCTATCTACAACATCGTCGAATTTTCAGGTTCTTCAAATATTTTCTTAATTATATGGAGAGGTCTGCGTAGGAGTTTTTTTAATGGCTTTCAAGAGGGTGATCGAAAGTTTGCTTAGGTCAAATGGTCTAAGGTGCTGTGATTGCTTTAAGAATTTCGGAGGGTTGGAGTTTCTAGTTTCTGTCGCTCTCAAGTCGGTCTCTTCTTCAAGTGGGTATGGCGCTACCTTTCTAATGATAACTTCCTTTTTGGTCCCGAATTATATCAGCTTACATGGCTTAATGTCAATGTTCTTTCTGCTGATGTCAATTCGACATGGGCTCCATCATAACTGAAGTTACTCCCTTAAAGTCAAATTGTGTCGATCTCATTTTCATTGAAAGATTCCTTGTGGGAAAAGGTCAGGTACAAGCTTTTGGACAAGATTTTTGATGGCGATAATCTTCTCAAAGCTTTCTTTTCCTCGTTTGGTTTGCTCTTGAACGAGAATAAAAGACTATCGATTGCTGATAAGATGGATACGTCTATCTCCTCTTTTTTTAGTCGTCATGTTCCGAGGAGGTGTAGAATCACAACAACTTGATCAGCTTCGTTTATTACTTGATACGGTTTTTTGATCTAATATGGATGACAGATGGTTTTGGGACTTAAATGGCGATGCTTTTGTTTCTTCGTTGTTTTTTTTCAAGTCAAGATGATTCGATCTATGTTAGATGAGGCTTTTCTTCTTAAAATGGATGTTCCTACTCGATGGATTAAAAGTATCCGTTAAGTTAAACGTTTTTGCTTGGAAACTTTATCTCGATGTTTACCTACTTAGATCGAATTTGTCTAGTTATGAATGTCTCGCTTCCGTCTTTGTTGTCCTCTTTGTGATACGGCTGAGGATTCGTCCAATTTATTCTTCGGTTGCTCTGTGGCGAAAGATATCAGAAGTTAATTTGTTAGATGGTGGAATTTGGCATGTTCATCTTATGAGTCGTACGAAGATTGGCTCTTTGGTTCAAATCTAATCCGTTTTAGGTTCTAAGACGAAAGAAGTGTTGAAGGCGTTGTTTTACGTTTTCTTGGTGGAGCCTAGGAACTTCAGGAACAATTCCTTTTTGCGTATCTCCTATTCCCGAAAGGTACTATTTTCGAATATTGTTTTACCAGCTCTTTTATTGGTGTGTGTTGTACGTAAAAGATGTGTCACCTGAGCGAACTTGGGTTAGTTGGCTTCAACACCTTTTTTTGATTCCTTTGTAATTTACTAGCTCCTTGCTAGTGTTTCTAATAAAGTCGCCGTTCAAAAAAAATTAAATGAGAGGTTGATGAGATGTTTTTATGATAAGGTCGAATAATAATATTTGATATACGTTTTTGCACTTGAGCATTATTTGTACAATTTACGTAATGCTATGTTTTTATTTTACCTTTACCAGTTATGTAACCTTTACTTCCTCCAAACATAACAGGGCCACCATTAAAGTCTTTATATTCAGCTAGGTAGGCCTTGTTTCCAGTTATGTGCCTGGAACATCCACTATCAACAATTCCTTTGTTCTTCAAAGCTCTGTGTGGATAATCCTGCACATCAATTAAAAGAGATTAGATTCTCTTAGGGACCCAAGCCTGTGTGGGCTTGAGTCTGCCTAGTGGATCTTTGAAAGTGAAACAGTTTCTAAGACTGGATCCACCATTGTATTTGAAGACATTGTACCAGTTGTGTCTTTGAGGTCTCCAAATACAACCTGCTGAGGACTTAATAGCAGTTTCCCTTTTTCCCCCAACAACACTAACTACATTTACCTTAGCAGTATTAACTTTTTGTTTTGAAAAATTTGTTCTAAGTGCTGTTGTCTTATTAAAAGGCCTTGAAAATGGTGAATGAGTTTTATGAAAAACAGTTGTTGGTCTAACTCTATTCACAATAGGCTTAACAGTATTAACTTTCATAGCAGCACTAGTTAGTACTGCCTGTCTGTTAAAACTATGCCTAGCAGTACTAACATTCTTAGTACCGCTAGCTCTAGCAGTATTAACTAGAATTTTGCCAGTTCTAGTTAGTACTGCTGTAGGAACAAATTGGTTTTGATTATTCACTCTTTGCACATTGTTCCAAATTGGAATCTCCCTTTGACTAGACTTCTTCCTTATCCTATTGTTTAACTCAGCTTGTTGAGCCATCTTTTTTTCATGGAAATCACAATCTCTAATAAGATGACTAAGACTTCCACATACAAAACATGCTTTGGTAGTAAACCCATATCCCAACCCTTTATTGTCAACTTTAGGATTTAGACTATGTGTGAATTGATTCTTAACAGTTTCCCTAGGAGTTTTTACTTGTTGGTTAGCAAAACTAGGTGTTTCCTGTTTTTCTGTTGGTAGAGACACATGCTCATCTTCACTATCTGATTCATACTCCTCAACGATAGGAGCATCAGACCAAACCTTAGGTTGATTTACTATTTTAGGTTCATTGATAGCTGGTTTGGGCAAAGATTCATGTGTTTCAACACTACAATCTGATTCACAGGTATCAAAGTCACTGGTTTGGGTTTCAAATTCAATAGTTTGAGTTGTTATTGGACCATATGTAAATTGTTGAGTTATTATTTCCAATATCAGGTCCGGATGGAATGTAATCCCCTGTCATGGGTGGGGGTTATAGCAAGGAATTCTTTTGGCTTGTAACAAACCTATTATACAAGGTTGTTTTTCCTAAATCACTTTCTTATTCATAATCACATTTGTAAAACTTTCATTGTCACTAACTTCAAAATGCCATCATATTTGTGATCCCCATACCCAAGTCCAAATTTATCATTAGCACTCATCTGACTATTTTGCAAAAGTCTAAGATTTTTAGAAGAGTTATGCCATTTTTCTACTATAGCTTCTTATTCCTCCTACCAAAGTTGACCTTGTTGGATGAGAATATACATTGCTGCTTACGTTTCTTTAATGCTTTAGTATATGCGCTTAATTTCTATGCTTGCATCACTATGTTGTGCTATTTTTTCATCACACAAGTTTTTATGTTTATTATTTGATGACAACACATTCATTAGAACAAGACTGGTACCTCTCTGTCTGAGTCTAAACTGATGCAAGCCAGCAAAGCATAAATCTTTTCTTTTCTGAGTGATGGTCATTCAACACATTCTCCATCTATAGTCACCAAAGCTTATAGGTCTCCTGCTTACCAGATCTTCTCCCATTTCCTTATGTTCCAGAGTTCCAAGCATCTCACCTCTTATATTTGATGTCCCTTGGTTCTACGATCTCTAGCAAAATGCCTGTCTTGTGGACAATTATAGCACTCGACTTTGGTTTTATCAAAACCAACCGGTTCCTTGGCATCAAATTGTAGCTTTCTACCTGTCTTTTTGTAGAACTTTTTCATTCTCATTGAAATCTTGGCCACCTACCATTTCAAGTTCATTTCTTCTAAGTCAAATTCATCAAGTTGTTCCAGATCTTCATGATCTAATTGAGGGCAACTGGATTGATTTGCATGTAAGGAATATGATGAAGCATGTTCATATTGTAAGTTTTGACCAGAAGGATTAGAAAACACCTTAAGTGGTACTAACTCATCATTTGTACTGCTAGATGTTCTCAAAATAATGCTAATTCTGCGTGCTATAGGATGATGCAGTAGAGTCCTTTAACATCATTTCAAAGATCTCTTAGATATTATACAGAATCATCAAAGCTAGACTGTTACTCCTGGCTTGGTATCATGATCAAGGAAACTTGTGACAGGTAGAAGTATATATCTAGGAATTTCTGATTTGCATCCTCAGTAGAGACGCCTGCACCATGAATCTCTAATTGACTCAGAAGACTTTGAAACCTGTCATAACGTTTATGTAGTCCTTCTGAGTTTTATACAGAGAAGCCTTCAAATTGTTGTTTTAGAATATACTTCTGCATCTTCTTTGATTCATCATTTCCACCAAATCTAGATTTAATGGCATCCCATATCTCTTTAGCATCAGTCATTTTATGAAATTTAGCAAGATAATCTTCTGGTAAAGCTATAAGCAAAGTGGTCCAAGCTTTTCTTTCTCTTTCTCTGGCTGAGATCTTTTCTGCAGTCCTTGGAGGCAAAACCTTGATTTGACCTTGTGTATCTGTGGTGATTGATACAGGTCCATTTCCATTTTGTATAACTTCCCAGATAGGATAGTCTGTATGGGCTAAATAATGTTCCATTTTCATGGCCCATATGTCGTATTCTCCCTTCTTGAGAATAGGAAGTTTGATGGTTGAAACAGTGTGAGGAGTTTGTTGTGTTGGTGTTTGTGATGGTGGTGGTGGTGGTGGTGGTGGAATATCATCTTGTGATCCAGCCATTGAATTGCTTTGTAAGATAGGTTATAACTGGTTTTTGTTCTTCTTACTCAGAGTTTCTCACAGGCTCTGATACCACTTGTGAGTCCCAAACTGAACAGATCTTTGCAGCCTGCTAAGGGTGATAGCCAACTTGTATAAATACAGATTGACTATAGAGAAACACTGACTATGAATACTTATTGTATATGCGGAATCTACACAATAGTATTAAGAAGAATAATAAAACACTAAACTTTGATTTCTATTAATCTGCTAATATGATTACAGATTACTAACTATGAGATATGATTGTATGAGATGAGATCTGTGTGTTGTGTATCTAATGCCGTAGGGTTCCTTTTATAGATCAAGGATAAACCCTAACAGGCTTACAAAACGCGTAAAAGATAATACATATCTTTTCCTACAATATCTCATATATATCTCTTAAACGGTACTAACTATTTTATACTAACGGTACTAACTATCTGAGCAGTACTTAACACTGTGTACTGTTAGTACTAACTATAACTATCGGTACTAAGTATATACCTAACGGTACTAAGTTAGGAATGTATAATTCCCAACAACGTTAATAATAAACGTTTTTAAATAAAATGATAATTAATATATTAAATATTTTTATTAAATAAACTTTGATAATTAAATTTAAAATAATTGGTATCGTGTCGGTACGCGTTGTTCTTGTTTAGCCAAATAAATTTGAAAAAGATAAAAATTTTATAAATGAGAATTATGTAGTAATAATTATGATTTATTATTAAAATAAGTCCCGAAAAATTATTAGTTACGCGGTAATTGTTTTTATATGACGATAAAAGGTCAAAAGTCAAGTCAAACCTGAAAAGTCAAAGGGTAAAATAGTCATTTAAAGTTCCAAAAATTAACTGTTGTCACACATCTCTTGCTATAGCTTCCAACCTATCTGAATTAGAGCTGAACAAGATTCTCATAGACAAGATGGAAAGCAATAAGTCAAACCACAGATCTAATGAACAAAAGAATCTCTACAAAGTACTAGTTGACGCTTACGAAAGTTGACAGCTCCAAAGTTGACATTTGAGATACTGTTTCATTTAAAATAGACGTAGAGATGCTGAGGTTAAAGACGCGAAGAACCCTCTGCTGGAACAAACCGGGGGTCCAAGGAGTTGAGCTAGAAAAGAACCAGAGTCAACCAGTGCACCAAAGGAAAAGACATCCAAGACATCTGGCAAGTCATATGAAGGGTCCAAATCTCAACACAAGACTGCTGGCGAATCTGCTCAAACAGAGGAGCATATGCACACTACCAAAGATTTGGAAGAACCCACACATCAGGAGTTTAAAACAAGAGTTACTGAAGATCAACATAATGAAGAAACCCCTCAGTACCCTGATTGGTTTCAGAAACCAACAAAACTTCCTTCTCCCGATCGTGATTGGAACAAGACTTTGCCTGATGCTCATGGACATGTTCAACCTTGGCTAAGCTCTTTGGCCCAGAAGGAAGACCCGCGAGAATCGTTTAATGAGTTGATGGACACTCCTCTTGACTTCTCAGCATTCGTGATGAACCAACTTAAGGTTGATACTTTAACTCCAGAACTATTAACCGGTCCAACATTTGAGCTGATGAAAGGAAAGAAAAAGTTGGTGTGGGAGCCTCGAATACCTCTTTGGAGAAAGTCTACAAGCAACACGATCAATCTAGATGGAAAACTTGAAGGCAGCAATATCCACATGATCTGCAAAAGCCACTACCATTGATACCTAATTCTCGAGGTTGTCGTGTCATACCTTTTGATCACTTCATCAACAACGACCTAGAGTATCTAAGCGGTGGTGTCTTAAGCCAAAAATATGCAACTTCGATGACGAAAACCAAGGCTGTAGATTACAGGCACATCAAATGGATTGAAGATTTGTTCCTTAACAGAATGTGGAGTCAAGTGCCGGTTAGCTATGACAAACATGCACTTTGAGGAATCTCACATTGGGGGCAAAAATGACAACAATTCTATAGATTTGCTGCTAACAAGGAATCTGCTCTAGATGTCTACTCCAAACGCTGAATCATTGCTATCACAAAGCTTGAAATAGTCGACTGGCATAACTACAAGCATCTTTATTGGTTATCCCCCCCCCCACCTTTTGTTTTCTGTAGGGTTGATGACAAAGTGTGCAAATTCAGGAAGGCGATGTTGATCAGGTCTTCCGCATTCAAGACATCAAAGACATGCTGCTTCTTATTGTTCAAGGCAAGTTGACAAATCTCACAGTTGAAGAACGCCAATTCACAAGAAATGTTGTCATCCAAAGGCGTGTGGAAGATCTTCAATTAGGTGTCAAAAGTTACCAAAAGAAGCTCAACCTCACTAAGCCGGATATGTAGATACCAGATCTTAAAGAGGGAAGTTACACGATACTACAATCCCAAAAGTTTGATTTTTACCAAAAACAAATTACAAAAAAGGAACAGAATCATGGTATTGATGAACTACACAAGTTCAGTGACGGTACACTCAATGATGTTTGGACTGCTCTTGATGATCGTCTAAAGGGAATTCAGATGGAGTATCTACCTCAGACTATCTGGAGACAAAGTGACAAAGACAAAGCAGGAGCTATGGTTCCAGGATATATGACAAAAGCTATAGCCAGGTGGATTATGCGGAGTTAGAGAAATGTTGTTGGTGGGTGGAGACCGTAATGAGGGTGAACTTTTGGTGCTTCAAAGTCCTATGATTCATCATATGATGTCCTTATCATAACAAGTCAATCCTCGTGAATAATTAAAACTTGTGAATTTGTGTATATGTATTATAGACATTATGGTGATATTAAGGAGTGCTTTCGAGTTTTACAAAATTAATTTTTTCCAAGATTTTTCTTAGTGAATTAAATTTTTTTTCAAATTATTATACTCATCACTGTCTTATAAACCCTCAAAAATTGAGGGGGAGCATTAAAATGTTCCTGGTTAGATTTATTTGTTCATTTTGTCCCTGAACGTTATTCAATGAATATCCAAAAATTATCAAGGGTTAAACTGTTTGGATAAGGGGAGAGAAAATGTGATATTAAACGGAATTTATTTGTATTGAAATGTGATCAGATAAAATGGACTCAATGCACTCCACACTTAGCATGTACTATGATTACGGTGCACATGTTAAGGGGGAGCTTTTAGTGATGATGAAAAACTTTCAAAGTGTAAATCTTTTGATATTTATATCAAACACTTTGATTGAAATTTTCAATGATTTTGGTTTTGATTGAGATGGAATACCCAAAAGACCGACCATGTACTTAAATTTATAGAGTTATAAGGTGGTTAGGCATAGGTATTCAAATCCCATGATCCAGCCAGAACCGGAGGGATCTACCCAGGGATATCCACTAGTTAGTGTAGAAGTCCTTAGGTATGATACAAAAGGAGAAAAAGTAAGAATCGGGAATAATGCCGACTGAGATGGAGCTAACACTGGAATAAACCCAACAAGGTGTTAGTTATGAAGTCTTAGTAAGCATTGAAGGGGTTGAAGAATGAAAAAGAAATGTAAGGATAAAGGGTGAAAAGAAAGAAGCCCTCCATACACTTAGGCAGAAACTGGGTCAATACATAATCTGTCGGAAACACTAAGTTGTTTTCTGACATTGAAGATAGTCATGGACCCAGTGACGCTATGCACAACCCTCCCTAGCCACTCAAGGTCTCTCAACAGACTCTTGTTTCATTTCTCACGGAGATTACACGCATTTCTATCAACTTTCTCACTCCGAGTTAGTTGATATTGAAAAGGTGGCAGTCTGCTCCAGCCTCCGATCACTAAAATCAAAGTGCACTATTAAGTCTAGAGCCAAAAGAGATCATCTATAAATCTCATTAGGACACTTGTCAAAATTATGCTTGCTATCTCACACAATGTGAATAACGAGAAATATATATAGAGTCCTACGCATTATCCTTGTGATTTTGCCAGAACATCAGAGTGATACTCAAGTAATTACAATGAAGATGGAAATCCTGCTTGAGTCAACATCAAACAAGCTTAAGGTAGGTGACTTATACGATTCTATACGAATTAAACTTGTGACAACTAGAAAGAAACGATGGTGCGATTCTATAAGAATCAAACTTGTTCCAGGTTATGAATTAACGATTGATGATGAACTTTAACACTCTTGATGTGTCATAAAATCACTTTAGCAAGTGACACGTCGATTGATTTTCAAATCGATTTTTCTATTTCAATCGATGGACAGGAACTCACTAGTTTACTCTTATCGTGCTGTCTGCTTTGAGACGTTCTGATAATAAGAACATGCTGAATCTACCTGATCATAGGTCGATCCTCACGGATTCGAAGGTTAATCCAACCAAACATAGGCGAATAACAAAGCTATATTCATCCCCATGCTTTATTGCTAACTGTTTTAATGCAGGTTACTTAAAGATGGAGGTAAAGGTACCTGATTCCAGCTGGCTCACAAGATTCACAGCCACATGCTCATACCCGACTGACAAACATAAAGACATCATGAAAGCTCAAGTACATGTTTCAAGACTCCTGCTACTCTAATACCGTACGTCTTTCTTAAAGTGACAAAGTATTAAAGTCAATGAATTTCAAAGAAGTTTTCGTCACTCTGATGCCAAACGTCTTTCTTGAAGTGACAAAGTATTAAAGTTAAAGAA
>BQNB010180481.1:0-12673 GCA_026074375.1 Tanacetum coccineum | reverse complement strand
AGATAAGTATATTGTTCATATTGTGCAAGTGTTGAATTCACACAAAGTCGAATCTAGAATTTTTATAAAAACTTTAAAACCTTAATATAAAAAACGATAAACTATTCAACCCCCCTTCTAGTTTTCCACACATGCCATAAGGAAGATTGGCGGTTGAAGTAGCCCGAGCACATTCGATTCGTTTGACAAAAAAATAAGCAAGATTATATTGTTCTTCGGCAACAATACAATACAACATGTGAGCAAGACTAGCCGAAAGATAGTACCGGTGGCCTCCTAGTCCGAACATATTCTCACGAATAAGTTCTTCCCAACGCTTCATGTCTTGTCTTAATTCTTTGGTAAGAATTTGATTAGGATTGAGAGTGCCATTTTGGCTTTTGATGGTGCGGTTTAACTCAACATGGTCCAATTGAAAAAATCGACGAATATCGTCGGGAGTAGGAAGATCGGTTTGATATGGTCTCTTAGTCTCTTGGGAATATGCAAGAGATGCAAGGTCCTATTCGTTTATGAAGACGACTTGACCATTATATGGAATTATGAGAATTTGACCGAATTATGCAAGAGTAAGAGTGATAAATTCATGTTGGATCATGAATGAAATTAGAAGATAACCGTATTCATCTGTTTGGACTTTGACTTGACTATAAAAGTCTAGAATGAATCGAGGAACAATTGGTTCGTTGATCTTGAAAAGATAATTGAAGCGAATGTTGGTGAACAATCGCTCAATACCATTGGATTTGTAATAGATATGATCCACGACTCGGCCCTTGTGAATGCAACGGTTTTCGATTGGTTTATAGAATTGAGCAAGGACGGGAGAGAATCCGGGTATTTCGGATACCTTAGGGATATATGATTTAGTACAGAAGGTATCACCAACAATTGCTCGAGGCATGTTTATCACCTAAACAAGACAAAAACAACAACAACAAAAATATTACAAATATATAAAAAAAAAGTAATGAAGTTATAAAAATAACTTATGTGGAACAAAGATTACTTCGACTATAAAATTAAAAACCTAAAAAGTACTCCAAACGTTCCTTAATTTATTTTTGACTCAATCTAGAGTGTCGAAAACTATATATTAATTATATATTTCGACACCTAGTATAATCTCGTCAAGTGTTTCGATGCTAAATAAGTAGAGTAGGGATTATTTTGATCTTGGACTAAGATTCTAGGAAATAATCCATACGCTCCTTCATTAACATATTTCTTGACTAAAAACGTCGAAAACAAGTCGAAATATTACATGTACGTAGTATCATTTTGCCGTGACTAAGTTGAGTCTCATCATACGTCTACTTAACCAAGAAATAGGGATGATGGCTTAATTTTGACATTTAAAGTGACAATTAAAAAGATTAAAGCCTCACAACGCCTGCTTTATTTTTATAATTTTTATTAATGTATGTATAATATATATATACTATATATATAATTAAAATATATATATAATATATATATATATAATATTATATATAAATATATATATAGATAACATGGAAATTATATAATCTATATGACTTATACAAGAAGTTGGTTATGGTGTCTATACTTGTGATTAAAAAATAGTAGTGATGAGCATTTCTACTCTAAGACTATTACATCCTCTATGATATAGACCAAACCGCCCTTTTATTTTATTAAATTTTCACTCCATTGATTCGAAAAATATATATTGAAGTCAATGTATCTTTGATAATCACCTATATGATTCATTTTTAGGGCATGTTTAATTGGCATGAATCACAATGTACAAAGGTTTCTTCTGATCGAGACGAAATGTATGATATAAATACTTTTAAAATCAATTTCGTAGTAGAAATGTGTTTTTAGCATATTTAATCCAATTTCAAATTTCCAAATTCCTATTATTACGGGAATCAAATATAGTAATGAATTTACTAGAACAAATTCATAGAAATATAAAATACACAAACCCAAACACACCAATAACATCACAAACTAAAACTGTCACAAATACCACAAAAACCATAATTCTCCAAACAATACATTTAAATTTCACAAGGTTTTAAAGAGATACATAATCACCATTACATGAAGCCACACAATAAAGTTTATAGATTCCTAATCAAAACACAAACAAAGCTCAATCATCTAATAGCATGTTAGACTAATACCATGTCAGACTATTCCAAATTTCTAATTCTTCCTCACATCCCTATATTTAGTCACAATTTCATCCATGTAAGTAACATTTGGCTAGTCCAAGCGATCAACCTCATGTTGACTGTCGGTACAATGGCTTATTGACCATTTTAATATTGTTGTTTATTAAGATGAAAACTGGTAACATATATACCTTTTTGACCAATTGCATCATCTATCTTACATGAATGAGCATCCTCATTAGTGATATCCACTTGTTTGTATATCAATTGTATGTGTTATCCTTGTCTTATGGCTCTGGAAAGAGTAGTTCCAAGATAAGATATTCTCTCATATCAAATATATTCCATAATGGTCTAGTACAAAACCTTGTACTGTCATGGCCCCTCAAAATATAATGACAATTTGCTTTATGAATGACTCTGTTCCCTTGTCATCTGAGCTGTCTGAACTAAGTTCAGATTATTTATTGCTCAAGCAGAAAAATAATAAATTACCTAGCAAACACCAACATTTCTGTACTATCGATATATAGCAAAACCAACAAGTAGAATAATCAATGCTGACTTGGACACACATTTGTCAATCATAGAAAGCACATACTATCCATACTTCAATAACAAAACCACAACCCATACTTAACATTCAGAAATTCAGTATAGACATTCATATTCTTTTACAAGTAGAATTTACATCTAACTACCCATTCACAATAAGGAACAAAAGTAACCAATACATAAAAAGGTAAAAATCAGCTTCCCTCCGTGCAGACATCTTCCTCATCCATTTCTTGTCTCTGCACAAGCCATACAGTTTGTAAATATCCTTCACTCCAAAGGTCCTTCTTTGCTAAAGATAGCATCCCTAGATTTAAAGCATTTGCAAGCCTAATACACAATTATTTATTGTACAAATAGAAAGGGCTTTTGACAATGAAGGGTTTAAGTTGATGTTGTAGATAAGCCTTGACCCAATGTTTAAGTAGCTTAGCCTTTGACACTAGAAATAATTTGGTTACTTTACCTTTGAACACCACATGCTTGTACTTCAGGCCTTTGAATATGCCTCAGATGAGCATGTGTGTTTTTACCTCCTATTTTGTGACCATCGCACTTAGAACCTTGTCCTTTGCCTTGTACTCATCTGAAAAATACCAAACCATTTTAGCAAAAAAACTCTTAAGGGGTAAATCCTTTGTATTTTTTCTGAGGAGTGAGAGTCATTAATCAATCTCCTCAGAAGTGCTAATATTGAGAAGTGCTGAGCCGAGGTCGAACGTGTGTTTTGTGTTTAGAGGTCTTGAAGCTGCTTGTTGTCTGAGCTAAGGTATCTACAGTTGGAAAGCAATGATTTGTGCAAGGTCATTAAACAAACAAACACCTAAACAATGTGAAACTCCTAAACTGGGAATCATATCCAACAAACTTATTTAAGTCCTCCATAAAGTGAGATAAACAAGTAGATAATCTAACAAATAAGCATATAAGCTAAAATATAAAGCAGATAAGCTAAAAATATAAGCAGATAAGCTAACGCATAAGTATCTAATCTAACATATAAGCATATAATCTAATATATAAGCAGATAAGCAAACCTACTAGCTAATAATCTAACATAGAAGTAAATAAGGACATTACAGTTTCCTTTCGACATGTGTAATTAGTGGGTGAATTAGGGATTACTGTGGGTGAATTAGGGTTTACGGTGGGTGAAACAGTGATAATTGTTATGAATGAAGTGAATGAAAGCCTTAAAAGGGGTAAAGGGTTTGGTTTTCTAAAAAAATAAATGTAAGGGTTAAAGGGTAACATAGGTAACGGTTGCTTTGGTAAATATATGACACGTCAGAATTTTTGCTAATCATGCCTACAATAGGAAGATTAGCAATCTCTTAGCACACAAAAGAAAAATTAAAAGATGAATGCCTACAAAAGGAAAACGAGGATACTTCGATGCATTTTTAGACCATTAGCCCAATAATAAATATGATGTGTACATGCATCATATTACATAATATGGTTCAAAAATACAAAGGAAAAACGATATCTCTCGATTGGTACCTGGAGGATGCAAATCAACTGGACGACCTCGAACGATCAGCTGAACATGTGTGACAAGTTATAAGGCGCATGAGACCATCACAAGCGCATCAAAACCTTCGTGTCGATTTAGTCAAACACTTGTCTCGTAATCTTTAACTTCAGTTTTAAATGTAATATTTTTAATATTCTAAGTATATGTGATGTCTTTAAAATTTATGAATAAAAGTTTTTAATTTCGTACGTTTTACGTTTTTAATTTCGTAGGTTTACATTTTTAGTTTATGAATAAAATTATCCAAACAAAAAAAGGGTATGAAATGTGAGGTTTGGTGACCAAAACACTTGAAATATATGGGATGGTGAAGGAAAGTGAGAGGAGAGAAAAAGCTGAGGTGGCGCTGAGGTGAATGGTGAGCTTTTGTCACCACTCCCTTTAGCCTTAGGGAGCATTTCGGTTCAATAATTTGAAATTCCAGAATTATAAATTCTAGAAAATTTTAAATCTTGAGGATTTAAAATTTTGAAATTTAAATTACCTTCGCATGTTCGGTTGACATAAATTCATAGTATTTTGAAATTTGTTCTTATGTTTATTATTGCCTTTTTTATAGGGAGTGACGGATATGAGTGTCAAGAAAACCCGGCCCCAAACCCGATTAAGTCTATTCAGGTCGGGTTACTCAGGTTAAAAATTATATTCGGGTCAACTCGAGTAACCTGAATACTAAAAAGGGTCGGGTATCGGGTTGAAGTATTTTGGCTAACTCAGGTTCGGGTTGACCCGATTGACCTGAGTACAAGTTTTTTTTGTTTTTTTAAGATAAAATAACGAGTACAAAATATAAAATTTTATTAAATTTTACTCATATTCGGGTTGATCCGAACCCGAATGGATTCGACCCGAATTGACCAACCCAAATCGACCCGAACCCGGCTAAGCCGAATTTAAATAGGAACGTACGAAATATAGTAAATATCATAACGACAGATGTAGTAGGGGCTGCGGACGGTACACAACTTGGGTTTGGAAGATATGACACTAAAAGTTGTAGAGCTAGTCGTCTTGCATATCGAGCCATTGATGCGCCCGGCTAGCTGGCCAACTCTGAAGAATTCATGGGTCGGCAGGCGGGAGACAAAGTGGGCAGACACTACTATCCAAGCCAAGCCCAGTTCCCGCCGATAGGAGCATTGCTTCAAAGCCTTGCCTTATATGATAGTTGTGGCCATGACCCGAAGGAGCCTTAAGCACTTGTACAATGCTTCAAGTCAAGACTATAGGGTCGGGTTCGGGTATGTAATTTTAAGTTTTGACCCGATCCGAAGTGGCCTGAATCGACCAACCTGACCCGACTAGCACCCCAAACAAGAAAAGACACAACAAAAACAACAAGAAAAAAAGTCTAAATAATAGTTTGTTCTAATTTGGTCATTTATAAAAAAAATGTTTTCAAGTAGAATTAATTTTCTTACTCTTTGAAGGCATTTTAATTATCCTTATTTTGGCAATTTATAAAATTTATAAAATTATTTTATTTGAGTAACCACACACAACATTTGAAGGATTTTAAAATACAAATGCAATGAAATTCCTCTAATTTACCCCAACCAAATGTCACACCCCCAGACGGGGCCTGGACGGAATACGTGTCCGAGGGCGTGACGTCATCATAATCCGAACACAAGGCACAAGAGAACGACCACTAATGGACGTTTTGGAAATCATAACTCGTTGCATTGTTTAAAATAAATAAGTTTTACAATAGTTAAAAGAAATTAAACATTTGCGGAAGCATAAGTAAAATGTAGCGGAAGCATAATTTGGTTTTCAAAAGACAACGAGTATGATATTTTGATAAGTCTTGAAAGAGTATCATATTGCACGTAGACTCCACATAGCACATCAAGAAGTCCAAAGCTAAGCACCTGAGAAAAACATGCTAAAACGGTCAACATAAAGTTGAGTGAATTCATAGGTTTAAGTAAAACATTTATGAGGACCAAAAACGTTTAGTGAATACAGCTTCACTCAATGTATTACGAAAAACATTTAATAATCAGAAACGTTCAATCAAAGTAGTGTGGACCACAAGTTTACAGTACGCACGTGACAGTTATAGGAGATATAACTTTACGTACAAAGCACATGCGACTATTATAACGAATACAATATCGCATGAAAAGTGTATACTGTTGCGCTAAGCTCATGACACCGAAGCTAATTAAGTCAACAGGGCATGTTACATCCTGTTGCAAAGTATTCCTGCCCTAAGCTGGTGTCCCAAACCAAAGACCACCAAAAAGTATAATCGACATGACATATATCCGTTTGTTCTTCGTTAAGTGGAACCAAAGCGGATAGGGATAATTAGTCCCAATAGATCTATCTATTCACTCGCGCTCCCTCAACCGGTCCTCCGGTCGAGAAATTAACAGTTCATGATAAGTTGGGCAGAAGTAGGTTTGTAAGCTACTTAGGCAACACGTAAGTAGGAGATGGTAACTGAAAACACTTGTGTCCAATGAAGAAATAACCATTTTATTCATAAACAACTTTAAGTACTTAATTCCATAAGTAGAAAGAGTGTGATACCAATCAAGTAACCAGGTTTGTAATTAGTGTGTAAACGAGTTTGAAATTCGGTAACGTAAACAAGTTTGTAAACGAGCATGTTTCTCACCCCAAAAGATAATAAAACATTTATTCAAAACGAGTAAAATGTGGGGCTATGAACTCACCAAGTATTGAAAGGTAATTGTACTGTAGTAAAATATATGAGTTTGTAAAAGAGCATGTATTCCCCTCGCGGGTTTATAAAACATTAAAAAGATTGAAATGCGAGACTATGAACTCACCTTGATGTTGCAGAGCAACTTAGCAGAAATGCAAATAATAAGCACAGCACAAACGGAGAACGGAACGGCTCGACCAAGAAGTTGCAGCTTAACTTAACGGCTAAATCCCACTAGCTTAGGATGATGAATTTGGGTTTACCGATGGATGAGTACATCAACGCGACTCGTTGATAAGGGATTTGGATTTCAGGTTGGATGAGTTTGGTGGTTGGTTAAATAAAATAAATCGAAAAACACACGCAAAGTATGTAATATATTCCGTATATATATTACATATGAAAAATGAACAATTATATAATTCATATGGTGAAGTATATAATAAAGACAAACATTCAAAAGGAAAAGTCGTAGTATATAATACTTTACAAGTATTATATAAGAAACGTGGTTAAAAATAATGGTAATAATATAATTCGACGCGTTTTCAAAAGTCACCAATTAAATTAATAAAAAGTTATTGCGTAAAAGTAAATACACGTTTTAAAGTTACGAATTAGATAAATGATGTTTTTAAAGTTTGTGCAAAAGTTATTATTTTATTTACTAATCGAGAATTATAAAATACTATTTTATAATTTGATATTTCATTACGTGTTAAACTAGTCGTCGTGTTTGCAAAAGTATAGTTTTCGTTTATTTACCGATTTATTGTAAAATAACTCTTTAAAAATCTTAAAAACTATATAACTTTGTCATTTTATCGGGGTTCTAAAATAGTATAAACTTTAATGAAAATTTATTAAGTATAAAGGTTTTTAGAAATTTTGGCATGACTTTGCCGTTTGTAGGACGTTTCCATTTTTATAAAACTCAATGTTTTACCACTTAAATCAATCCAAATTGCAATATACTCCGCGTGTTTCATTATATAACTAACGAAATCAAATAATTAACCAAGTATAGCAAAAACCAAACACACCCCTTAGTGGGGACTGCTGTTCCAAACGCACCCTTAGGGGTGGTTAGACAGCGAACCAAACGCCCCTGTTGGGGCTGTTAACCCAAGAGCCAAACGCAACAAGCAAACCAAACACCCCGTTTGGCAGTAGAACGCAGAAACAAACACCCCTTTCGGGTTGTTAAATCGCAGCAAACAAACACCCCTTTGGGGCTTTGCTATCCACCAGAACCCAAATGCAACACTTGTGCTGTTTTACACAGCCAAACCACAACCTTGTGCTGATTTATAAAACCCAAACGTACTCTTTTTAGTAAAGCCAAACGCACTCCTTCGGTGCGGCTGCCACACAAACGCACCCTATGTGGGTGGTTTTAAAAGCCAAACGCACTCTTATTGTTGTTATTCACAGAACCAAACGCCCCTGTTTGGGGCTACTTGTCCAGCGAAACAAACACCCCTTGGTGCTGTTAAACGCAACCCAAACGCAACTAGTGGTGCTTTTATTTAAAGACCAAACATACCCTTTGCCGTTTTTAAAAGAAAACGAACGCACCCTAATGGTGTTAGAACCAAAACCAAACGCACCCTAGGTGCATAAACCAACCAAAACTCAAAAGTATGTAGTGAAGGTGGTGGTGGTATGGCGGATGCTATGCTGCGGCTGAGAAAACCAAACGCACCCTTGTTGCGTTCTAGTTAAGCCACGCGCACCCTTTCTGACTTTGTCAAAACAACGCACCCTCGCTGCGGTGGTTGTCTCGGTTGGAGAAGGTGGCGAGGGTGATGGTGCAAGTGGAGATTGAAGTGGTGGCGGGAGTTGGAGTCGAGTGATGAATGTGCGTGAGGATGAAGTATGGCAGCGTGGTGTGGAGAGGGAGAAGGTAGTGTGTCGGCTGTTGGCCGGAGTTGGGGTGGTCGAAAATCTTGCCAGAAAAGATGGGTGCGCCGGAAAACCTAAGGGAGGGAGGAGATGTATGTGTGTGGCTAGGGTAAAAATGAAGAAAACCCTAATGCTATTGATAAGAGGAAACTAAAAATCAAAGTGTCAATATATAATAGTCTAGGGAGGTTCGGGTAAATATAACTACATGGACCCAGAGTGTAGAATTTTTTAATTGTATGGTTCGGACGACGTTTTAGGCAAGTTAACGATTGATTAAAAATACGAAAATTACACCGTTGGGTTCCAACTAATTTTTCCCATAAAAATGAGTATTTACACGACTGTATTTCAAAAATGTTTTATAAAGTCATTTAAAATATCTATTATTCATTTGTGTAGTCACCGGGTATCACGGGCAAGCTTTGACCGTAAAAAAATAAAATTTATTTTGAACATTCGCGTCTTTAAATAAACTCTTTTGGATAAAATATTAAATAATTTGTTAAATACTTTTATTTAATAAAAAGTGATAATTAAATATAAATTTAATTACTTTTGGGTCGGTACGAGTTTTGTTCAAAATTTTGTGAGGCTATTTTAGTCATGGTTTCAAGTCTCGGGTAAAACTGAAAAGTTGTTCGGAATGTCGTTTTACATTAAATTGCTTTAGAGTCCGGGTCGTGAAAAAGGTGATTTTAGCGGTGCGTTTTTGATAAGTCAACTTAAAATAATATTTATCTTCTCGTTTTCAAGTCGAATAAGTTTGAAAAAACAAAATTTGTAAATGAGAGATAATAATAAAAATTATGATTTGTTATTTAAATACGTTTCAAAATTTTACCGGCTACGCGGTATTCGTTTTTATGTGACCGTAAAAGGTCAAAATTCAAAAAGTCAAGTCGGAACCAAAAAGTTAAAAGGTAAAATAGTAATTTAAAGTTCTGAAATTTGCGGGGTGTGACACGAAAGTTATGGAAACCCTAGGGATTATTCAGCCTATAAAAGGAACGCAATTGTTATCAATACAGGTATCTTACAAACCCTAATTACACTCGATTATTCTCTCAAAGTTACATACTTACTCTCATGCTAGAGTCTAATCGTGGGATCTGCTCCCACGATAAGGTTAACGGTGTTTTATTCCTTTGAGCAGTCCTTCAAACAAGTTCACTTGGTACAAGAACAGGGCACTTCATACCTGAATAGCAGCCTATTAGGACCAAACAAGACCCGGCCTAACTTTTGTATCAACACACACAAATTAAAACCTAAACGGTTGATAACATTAAAACACCAAAATCAAAAGAACCCGAAAAAACTTTAGAAGATGAATTTAAGGATTTGCATCTAAATCTACCGGTTCTTAAAGTTCTAGCTCATGCTCCTATGTACAACACCATTTTGGATAAATATTTTGAGAGTCTTGAGTTAGGAAAAGATGGGTTCGCATTTATTTAAAGCCTAATTCCTAAGAAAATAAAGGACCCTGAATTATTCATCTTACCTTGTAGACTAGGGGACTCTAAGCCTTTTGATACCTTAGCCAATTTAGGGTCATACGTGAATTTAATCTCATTATAATTCTTAAAGACAGTTAAGAATTGGATTGTTAAAAGAGACCAAAAATGTCCTAGGGTTAGCAGATGGAACTAAGTCGTACCCCGTAGGAATTCCAAGAGATGTAGAGGCATATGTAGGGAAGTTGAAACTCTTGGAAGACTTTTACGTCATAGATATAAAAAAACCCACTTGCCCATTACTTGTTGGAAGAAGATTTTTAGCAATTGCTAGTGCCGTAATAGATTGTAATAAGTCTAAGATAACGGTAGGAGAAGGAATTACTATGTCAATATTTGGAGTTAGAGAGATCAGCCCAGGTCAAGAGGATACGCCATATTGGACTACCCTAGCAAGACAAAAATCTTACGGCCTAGCACGAATAATATAGGTTCCCAACCCCTTTACTATTTGGAGAAAGACTTTAAGGATAACCATGTACCCGAGGAATGGAAAATAGCTAGAGATTCCAAACTTGATCATTTTAGGGATGTGTTAGTGTTTAGGAAAATGGTGGAATTAATATGAGCTATAACGATTTATTTAAAGGGAAATATGTGGGAATCGGAGGATATGATTGATAAGAAGATAGATTGGAAATTTTTCTAATTCGATAGGAATCGAATTAATGAACTTTTTATATTTTTATACAAAAATAGCAAAATAACTTTCAAAGGAAGGGTCTTCAAAACTCTACTTCAACGAATTTTCTCAAAAATCGTTCACGAGATCCCCGGCAACGGCGCCAAAATTTGGTTGCGAGTAAAACAAATTTATATATATATAGTATTAATCCCGTGAAAATTTCTTTCCAAAATACTTCTCAAACAAGAGAAATATAAGGTAAAAATCTCACTAAAGAAAACACAATATGTATATTTTTATCCGGGAAGTATTTTTCCTCGGGTCGTGTCCCAACGAAATCGTGAATTGAGATTTGGGAATAAATCTGATTCAAGTTAAGAATGATAAAGGATTTTTGAACTTTTGATTACACTACGAATTATAATAGCACAAACTAAAAACAATTAGCTAACACGAAATTAAAATGTACGAAAAGTAAAAAAACGCGAGCTAAAACTGAAATTTAAAATCTAAGGCACTACTTTTAACAAACTTTATACCTAAAAATCACAAATTTAAAAAGAAAATTTTAGGAAAAAGAATTAGAATTTTTTAACTATTTTTCTATTTTCTATGAATTATTTAAGAAAAAGAAATTATCTAGAATCTATTTTAATTTCTAGAAAATACAAATTTAATTGGAAAAATAAAGAAAAATGCTTTTTAACTACTTTAAGTGTGCAGAAATTTAATGGAACAAAAATGCCCAAATTTTATAAAGCAATTAAGCCTTAATTTTATCAATTAAAAACCTAACCCTAATTTTATAAAACTAAAATTAAAAATATTAAAACTATTTTATTAAAATGAAAAGACAGGGTAAAAAATGTAAAGATAGAAAGAAAAGGGTAGGCGGGCAAACTAACTAGAATTTACACTCTTATGAAAACGTGTACCCTTTAACTATCAAGAAAGTACAATTTAAACCCTACGCTATGGCTTATTTTTGGCTTATTAAAAAATGAAAACAGCAAATTAAAACTAACAAAGTTGTTAATAGTGCTTATGTCCCTACTACTTTTATTAAAGAACTTGCAACTTTTAACAACTAGATAAGCTAGAAACTTGAGCTTTTTAAAACTGTTACAGAAACTAAGAGTTAACTAGCTTTTCTAGAATTTGGCTTATTACTAGCTTATTTCTAGATGAAAGTTAAAACTAAAAGAAGATAAATGGAGCTCAAGATGTGTACTAAAGATATCTAAAATGTAATAAGCTAAGTTTTAACAAAAATAACAAGAAAAATGATATTAAAAAGTGCAAGTTTCAGCTTATAACTGAATTTAAGCTTTTTCTAATAAGCTAAAAAGCTTATTTCTAATCCTTAGAAGCTGAAATTTTGAATATAAGCTAACCTATTGATATAGATCTAACCTGGATAAAAAGTTTTTAACAATTCTAACTAGAAATGAAAACTCAAAATGAATATAAGCTAAAATCCTAAACTTCTGCCATACCACTTTTTTTAAGAAAATTAAGCTATTCTAAAAGTTTGTAAATGAAACTTAAGTGATGATATGTAATAAGCTAATGGAAAACTATTGAGATGCTAAAAACTAAATCCTAACTCTTAACTATGAAATCTAAAAAGTAGCTTAAAAAATTATAATCAACAGCAACATTAACTGTTGCTGCTGATGTAAATGCTGATGTACTTGGCTAAGT
>BQNB010180477.1:0-12673 GCA_026074375.1 Tanacetum coccineum | reverse complement strand
TATGTTTCAGTGCGCTTATCCTTAGCATTAGAAGAGAAGTCTTCTAACATGATGTTTTTCAAAATATTGAACATAATTTTTTAAGAATTTCTCAATGACAATTCAAAATCTTTCAAAATTATGTGTTCAACACTGCATCCCTCATAAAGTTTTAAAAGACAATTCTTCTACATTTGGTGTCATTTTTAAAATGAGTCAAAGTTTGAGGGGGAGTTTTTTGAACAACAAATGTTTTAATGTTTTTGGATACTATTCTTAAATTCTTTCGGTATGTAAAGTATAAAAGAATCATTGATCCGGTGGTCTTGGTGACTCAAACCATAAGAATGCCATGTTTAGAGAAAGAGAGAGTAGAGGGAGAAACTAGTGTGTGTAAAATAGAATGAAAAGTGAAGTATTAAAAAAGTCTTACCCCTTCATGGAAGCAATGGAGGGGTATTTATACCACCATCTAATATATAAGTATGCTAAGTTGACAACTCTAGTCCTTACATATGGTGGTATGGTAAACTATGGTAATTCTGTAATGTCGTTACATAAAATGAAATCCTAACAGGGGGTTTTCTTTTAGGGTTTGATTTTAAATTTTGATTATGGGTTTAAATTCTTATAAGGTTGGACTATACCATATACAAGCTGGAAAAGGCCTTCCCAATCGAGTAGGGTGTGCCTGGGCACCTCCCCTTTTATTTCAAAGGGATTACATGTTTTTATACCATTTTTAAGTGTTTAGGTTTTTGGTGATTTTGGTGTATTGACTTAATTTATGTATTGTTTTGTCGATTTAGGGGTTACATGAGAGGCTCAGAAGATTGGTAAGTCGCCTTTAAGAAAAATTGGTACGTGTTTTATTTCGTTTGGCTAGTAAAACACGGTTTGTGAATATTAATGGTTTGTTGTCTATGTGATTAGGGGTAGAGTTAGGAGTTTGAAGGTGTAACATGAGGAGGTGAAGGACAAGATTGGTGTTCGTGGTCTGGATCATGTTGCGGCGGATGTTGAGTAGGTTTTGTTTCGTTTTTGTCTTGCGTTGTTTTTCTGTTCACCGTGCTTATAAATCACTCAGTTTCTGTTTTTACTCTTTGCAGTTTATTAAAGAAGCTGCTATTAAGCAGTGCAATCGAGAAGTCGTCGGAAGGTCGAGATTTAAGAAACATGTATCAATTATTCTGCTTGCCATATTTTTTTAACACCAATCTTGCATTGTCTCTATAATCATGTAGTTCCTGTCTTGGCAAGCCTGCAAAAAACAACAAAATCGACTGACATGTGATACGACATTAAACTCTTCAAGGCTTGTGGTTTACATTGTTTTGATATATAGTTTTTTTGGTGATTTTTAAATCCATGTTTTGAGTGTAGCGATGTTTTGTATCTTTTAGGTTCTGACCCATGTGATCTGATTTCATCCGCAAGTACATGGAATTTTGGATATATGATGCTTCGTGGCGATTTGATCACAAGTTGAATGTTGCAGCTTCTCGCGTACTTATGCAAAGTAGATTGAGATATTATCTTAGTTAGTTTTATATTATTTAGATTTGGTTGTGCCAGGATATAAAATTTATGATGGGCCATTTAAATGCTTTTATTAATATTACGAATTTTAGTTTGAGATTATGGGGGTGTTTGTTTAACCTTATTTGTAGTTCGCTTAGATTTCATTAGGCTAAATTATGCATATGGGATTTCCATAGTTTTCATGATCATGATATTCATAATTGTTATCTGGGAAAATGGAATCAACCCACCGTTTGTGGCATGGCGACACGAAGCTGTAAGTTTTTTCTTCCTATTTATTAGTACGTGCATCGGTTGGTAGTTTAATTTTAATCCATGTTACTTATGAATCGGTCGATTGGTTTTTTTATAGAAATTAAGTTCTTATTGTTAGAGGATAAATAGGCCCAAGCCCAGTTTGTGGGCTTAGGGCCCGTTAGGGTTTCATTCATGTAATCTCTTATATATTGTGGTTAATAATATATCATAACCTATAAGGTTTTCATTGTCTAACATGGTATCGAAGTAGGTCTGATCCTCAGACCTAGGTGGCTACGTTGAGTTGCCTTCCTAAACCACCCGTCAAACCTAGCCGCCATCCTTAACCCTTAAAAAAACCCTAAATTTATTTTACTCTTTTCTCTTCCGCTGCATACTTCTCATCATTGACGGTATATTTGTTTAGAAGTTCGGATATATAATTACAAACATACAAGACAAGACACAATCTTGTTGTGAGTGAAGTAATTATCTTATTTAATCCCACATGATTGTTATTTTAGAATTGTACGAGATGGGCATGGTGGGCATCATTCTTGAGCTACACCATATATCTTGCAACATTGATTGGGTGTGTGGTACAAGATGGTTTGAGAAGAATTGGGATCTGAAAAGAATTATCAAATACCATACGGCTGGTGGTTATTAAGGATTTAACAATGGTTTGATAAAAAATGTGGTTTTATTATTATTTCTTTCTTTAATTGTTTACTTTTTAATGGTTTACTTCTTTTTAAGTTTTTTCTTTAAGAGAATACATTGGTTTATTCTCCATTACGGGATACTTTGGTTTATCCCGTCCTCCGTTACGGGATACTTTGGGTTACCCCGTATGAAAATGGATACTTTGGTTTATCCTGGTTCGGGATACTTTGGTTTATCCTGTATGATACATTGGGTTATCAGTTTTGAAAATCAGTCTCCGCTTGTTGTCAATTGTCTTCATCAAATAACTAGTTATTTTGTTAATGTTTTGTTTTTTTTCTTTTCTAGTTTACTACTCCAGTCCGAGCTGTCGTGATTTCACTGCTCGGACTGCGAGGGAGTATTAGAGGATAAATAAGCCCACACACGGTTTGTCGGCTTAGGGCCCGTTAGGGTTTCATTCATGTAATCTCCTATATATTGTGGTTAATAATATATCATAACTTACGGGGTTTAAATTGTCTAACACTTATAATTTACGCAATCACGTCTGATTCACATAAATGGGTCAAGTTTACAAATTCATATATACGACTTTATTGGAACTTTTAATCATCTGACAAAAAAGACATTAGTTTAACTGGTTCATGCATTGATAAGGTCATAAGGTTTAAAATCTCCAAAAGTGGAAAAACATATCCATGTTAACTGTAAATTCTCAGAACAATTGTTTAAGGGTCAAAATGTGTTAATACAAATCAACCGTAAAAACGTTTATTTATATTTTACGATCTTTTCGTGTTTTGTCGATAACAAAACATAGAATCATTGGAAGTAGAAAATAAAGTTTACTAGTTTTAAACCAATAGTTTTCTAACTCAACTATCATCTCAATTATCTCACACATCATATATATTTACTTTGTTAGATTTTATATAAATACAACTTTAGAATAAATGTGTAAAATAAGACTTAAACATATACTAACAAAGTATACATTAAAAGATAGGTTGTCTATAAAAAAACATTTCATACATCATGCATGACCTCAAAACATATCTAGAAAAGATTTTTCAAAATCAAAATTCGAATTTGTTATCAGTTAGCCGGTTCTCTCCAGTTGCACTGGCCGGTTCCACTATGGTGATGGAATCGCCAAGAACTGGACTGCAGTATTAGCCGGTTCTATTACGTTCCACTGGCCGGTTCTATTGAGGTAATGGAACCGGCAGAACCGTGCTACAATAACTTTAAAGCCTATATATACCAAGTCATTTCTCTTGTTTTAGGCATCAATTAGAATCTTTTTTCACTCTCATATTTAGCTAACATCTGATCATTGATCATGTTTTTTTCATTTTAGTGTTTTGGTAAATTTCTTAATAGGAGAAGTTTTATCGACTTTTGCATATGAGATCAAGCATCAAGGATTACTTGTAGCAAGTATCTCTTATCTCTTGAAGATCTATCTACTGATCTTTAAGCATTATCTATTATCATAGATTATGGAGTCATGTATTATTTTGTATTTAGAGCATTCAGGAAAGAGTATTGCACTCGATAGGATTCATAGGTTCGAATCTATCGTTGTTGTATCTTAGTGTTTTGCTTAGTACCTATTAGAGGGTAAGCATTGTAGGGTTTGTTCCTCCATATTAGAACATGGTATTTAGCTTAGTACCATAAAAAGGGTAAGCGAATGCTGGATTGGTTCATCCTTGTAAAGAACCCGATGTTTAGCTTAGTACCGGATAAAGGGTAAGCAACGTTGTGAGGATTCTCCGCTGGTTGAAGGAGTTTTTGGTGACTAGTGTATTCGAACTCTCGAGTAGGTGACTCAGGGAGTGAAGTAGGGCAATAAAGGTAACCCTGGTAGCCGAACCACTATAAATATCCGTGTCTCATATCCTTTATGGTTTATATTTATTAATCGTTGCTAACACTATATAAACACGTAGATCTACAACAAACTAAACAATTAAGTTAAAATTTTTATTGGTAAAACTATTCAACCTCCCCTTCTAGTTTTCTGCAATTGGTATCAAGAGCAGGGTATCAAAGATTTTTAAAGTATACTGTATTTTAAAATCGATCAAATGAATTTCAAAAACTACAACATCTATTAAGATCTATTTGTGTTATCTATTTTTCGTGTATTAAAAAAATACAGGATCATCAAAAATGGTCACAGACATCCTAATGCTATCTTCGGAATCGCAAAAAGGTACATCGCAGTCTTCTCTCTTTAAATATTATGACTAACCTTTTTGGGTATTAAAAGGATTGGTTATTTTTTAAAACTGCTGGACTGAGCCGAATCTTGGACCTGGCCCGATAAGCCGGTTCCACCGGTTCTATGGAAGAATGGAACCGACTAGGCTTATCCAATGGAACTGCGGGCTCTGTTAAAATTTTTCTTAATAATAATATTATAAGCTTTGGGCTTGAAATAAATAAATGGGTTAAAACTATAAAAAATCAATGTTACAAATCTTCTACATATATATATATATATATATATATATATATATATATATATATATATATATATATATATATATATATATATATATATATATATATATATATACATATACACTTTTCAAAAAAATAAATGATATCGGGTTATGGTTGTCTCCCTCGGACTTAAGTCACGAAAAGGTACACATTTTCATTCTGATTCTTGCTAAATACTTGCTACATGATTAATTGAAAAAATGTGCTAGTTGCGTTATTGATTAATTATTAATTATGTGTATTTGCTTTTATGTTCTTGTATGACACACCTTTCTCTCCTCATCACAAATATGTTCGTTTCCCGTCATATTGGCTAAACACATCTTCTTGGGGTTTAAGGCTTAACCTCAATTTATCCTTGCATTATATCATTTTTTTCTTCATCTCTTAGTCTTTCAAAATTTTAAATAATATTAATCATCACAAAAAATCACATTAGTATAGAGGTAAACAACTAAAGAGAAATCATTATAATTTTTTTTACCCTTGCCGGGTCTGTTGGCTAATAAAGTCGGTTCCCTTCTAAGAACCGAACCGGCAGAACCGGCCAACTGGTTGAACAAAATCAACAGTTCATCATCTTTCTCTTCATCATTTCAAAACCTTTCCTCTAAAAATCATCTGGGTCGAATTGCTTTCACCATAACCATTCTCTCAAGGAAATCATCGTTTGAATCAATTAATCCATCACATTGTAAGTATTTGTTCCTCACCATCTAGTTGATTTAAACCTAGACTCTCCTTTTAATTTTAGGGCTCCCTTAATCTTCTAACTCTCATCACCTAATTATACATCTCCAATAACATTAGTCAGGAATTGCATTTTAAATTACATCAGAAAAAGGACACATACATTGGGACTCAATCTTCAAATACTTGGATTTTGCTCTTATGAGCCAAAAAGCTTTGTTTCAACAAAAATTGTTTTCACAAGGATGATTTGATCTCTCCAAAAATGTTTTTTATACATTTTCCAATATAATCAAGCTTAGGAATATTAAGGACTGTCAATTGTAAGTTTTTTTCAAATCCACTTCTATTTTGTTTTCTTTTCTAAATCTCTCCTTAAAAACAAAATGTACACATCTCATTGTTCAAAAGTCAACCTAAATTTCTCTTTGTCATTTGTTAGGTACAACCATGTCTCATGAAGTATTATAACACACTAAAACCTACATCCCTAAAATCTTAAGAGAAAAATATATTCCTAGACATCTAAGACCCATCATACGTGACTTGGAAACTAGGACCATTCATGAAGGTCGAACAATCCATCAAGGTTTCATTCAACATAGTAATTTCAAAACTAAGTTCTCCAATGTCCATCTCTAATGTCTATATGATGTTGACGAGGAAATTCATCCTAGATTCTTGCTTGAACTTTTCTCCTCAGCCGAAATCGTAAGTAACGAAGACAAATCTATCTACCTCTGTTTTTGGGCCTTGAATAGACAATTCAATTTCCCTCTCGAGCTCCTTGCCAACATCCTTCAAACCCTCTTACTAGGAGATTGCGTGTATGCGGATGATTTCTCTCTCAAATCCCTAAGTAAGAATCCCGAAGAAGTCTATCCCTATCAAACTAATATCCCTACACAAAATGAAATTATTCATCACATTACCATTAATGGAAAAACCGATCATCCATTTAAAATTCACAAAGATAAACTTCGAAGAGACTTAAGATTTTGGGATGAAATTATCCAAAATAATGCCATAGGTCTAAGGAGTAATTCCCTTATGTCTTGGCATCATCTTGTTATATGATCTTCTGCATCTTAACTCAAAGACCTTATAATTTCACCTATTTACTTGCTAAAAGAATCTCAAACATCAAAAACCTTCAAGATTGTCCTATGCCTTATGGCATATTACTAACTCATCTCTAGAAACACCTCACTCTTATAAACCCTAATCTCGAAAAACCTAAATACATATCTCATCCTCACATAATGATACCTTTGGATCACACAAACCAACTCTATGCTCATCCCTCCACCTCCAATGAGGAAGACAAAAAGGAATTTCAAATATAAGTCAATATTATGTCTCATCATGATCTTTGGTCATATCTATGTGACTGAATGATCAAAGTTTGTAAACTTAATTGCTTAAACCTTATGTATGATATTCTATTTTCTATGTTTGTTTCATTAAGAAGTGTTAGGAATCGAGAAAAGACTCGATCACTTCCAAAAGTGTAATAGTATAGCTCATAGCGTAATATTTAGAAACTAACTAAGCTAACCGGGTCAACATAAGTCATCCTTATGTTGACCGGCCATAGTGAGGTATATATACCCCTCTCCATGCCTTGGAGAGGGTTGGTTGTTCATTTGGTTATTCACATAATACATTTTCCTTTCTTTCTCTCACTAAGTGCTACAACCCTCCTTTCTCTCTCTAAACTTTCTATCTTGTTTATTGTTAAGTGATTTGATACATATACAATTGGTATCAGTCGCCATGTGGTGATATCGCGAGCTTGTGTGCATTTATATCTTGGTTTGATCATTAATTTTAGTTATTTATTGGTTTCGTGTGCTTCATAATTCAAACTCGGATTTTTGTGTTTAAAAGTCTCAAAGTTTGTGTTTTTAAGTAAGATCTAGGCCTAAGATAACTAGTTGTGCAAGAAAAATCAAGGTAAAACACCGAAAAGGGTGAGTTTTGGTGATTTTTTGTAAAAAAGTACATTTTTTATTTTAAGCAAGCGAAACATGTTTTGAAGGTAGCGAAATATGACATGAAGCTAGAGAAACATGTATTTAAGCGAAATATGTTGTGTAGCGAAATATGACAGGTTGACCTCAAGCGAAATATGTCATTTCTAGGAAACGAAACTCTGCTTAATTTTTCTTAGGTCAAGCGAAATATGTTAGCAAGAGAAATATGTTAGCAAGCGAATTATGTTAGCAAGCGATTTGTCCAATTTTCTTCTTTCAAGCAAAACATTACATAGTCATAATCCAAGCGAAACATTGCAAGCAAAATATTACAAGCGAAACATTACCTTTTTCATATTCAAGTGAAATATTACATCAGTCACAAAAAGATTTTATTTTCTACGGTTTGTCTTACTTTGTAAAATCCTGTGAAATACTTGGATTTCTCGGTTTTAGTGAAGATTTGTAAAATCCTGTGGAATATCAATCTTATTCACGAACAACAACAACTCTTAACATAATCCTCCTTTATCACTATTCGATCACTCGTTAATCATTTCACTTTTCAATCAATTCAAAATGACTACTTTAGCAGAACAAATCATTGTTACTGGAGCTAAGAACCGTCCTCCAATGCTTGAAAAATCAATGTATGATTCACGGGAAAGTTGTATACGTCTATTCATCAAAGGGAAGAAACATGGTAGGATGATGCTTGATTCAATCGATAATGGTCCATTGGTTTATCCAACTGCTGAAGAAAATGGGCAAACAAGACCTAAGAAATACTCCGAACTCACTCAAGCACAACAACTTAAAGATGATTGTGATGTTCAAGCAATGAATATCATTCTTCACAGTCATCCACCCAATGTGTATGCACTTGTTAACCATCAAGAGGCGGCTAAGGATATTTGAGTTAGAGTCAAGATGTAACACCCCCAAAAATGGGTCGCAGCGAATATGTTTCCGGAAGCGTTACTTTATAATACCATTGCACAAGACATAAGAGAACGACATCTAACTGTGTCATTTGAAAAGAAAACTTGAATTATTTAGACTCCAATGCACATCATATAAGCCAAGCATCTAATTCACCTGAGAAAAACATGATTAAAAGTGTCAGCATAAAGTTGGTGAGTTCATAGGTTTTTGTAAGTATAAACGTTGAACCAAAGTTTTGTAAAGTATGTATGACCGTTTCAATC
The DNA here is from genome assembly GCA_026074375.1 of Tanacetum coccineum. NCBI lineage: Eukaryota > Viridiplantae > Streptophyta > Magnoliopsida > Asterales > Asteraceae > Tanacetum > Tanacetum coccineum. The sequence goes on along the minus strand of BQNB010180477.1, from coordinate 3,858 downwards.
CTTAAATGTTCCCCAAAATGTATGTATGAATGTTAGAAATCAAAGAGTTGTAAAGTATGCATGACCATTTCAATCCCCAAATAGTCACAAAAGTATAAGTATGGTTGGACCACCATTGTTCAAGTATGTATTGCCACTTTATTCAAGGCAACGTAAATATTCAAGTGTGTATAAAACAATGATTACGATTACTCCAAGTTCATGAAACTGCCGCGTAGACTCATATATATGCCACTTTATTCAAGGCATCATAAGTGTTCATGTTTGTGTAAATGTTGTGCTCCGACATGCTATAACGTTCGTTTGCCCGGTGATAGCTAATCACCTGAACGGGGCTGTCACACCCGAATAGATCTATTTCATAACATTCGCGCTTACCCTTCAAGTAATTCACAGTTCAATCCGCTTAAGCTAATACGTAATCATTTAGGTAAAAGTAAAGTAATGTCCTTGTTTTCAAAAATAAGTGAAACAAGCAATGTATTTCGTCCCCAAATAAGTAATTGAGTATGTAGACCAGTTTGTAAAACGAATTGTAAATGCACATGTAATGAATTCAAACCAATCATGTAAATGAATTTGGTAACAAGCATGTTCTCACCCCAAAAGTTGTAAAGTATATGTAAAATAAGTCAAACGTGGGGCTATAAACTCACCTCGAGTGAATGGACGGTAAATGGATATCAAATGAGTGTATACGTCTCGCGTATGACCAAAGGCAACCTAATTAATTATAGGCCGTATGAGTTCTAAGTACTTTAAATATCTAACATCATATATAATTCTATATATGGTGCATCACCATCTAATTGTATTTGAGAAATAATATTTAAATCGCATTTGATAAATAATAATCATGTATTTGTACTCGTATAATCGTATGAATAGTTCAATCGCCTTTTAAAAATAATATTTATAACGTTTAAAACATGTATAAATATTATTTAAGTGATTTTAAAATGTTTCGCAAATTTTTTATTAAACACGAACCAACACTTTTCATATCAGGAAATAGTGTATATGTATAAAATAGTGCGTATCTTCCTCATTTTAAGTCCGTTTTGCACGTTATTTGCGTTCACGTTTTCGTATATAAAAATATTACATTTTAATATTTCTAGTCCTCTGATGAACAGTACTTTTTACTGTTCATGGACTTTTATAAATTTATTTTTATAAACTTAATCATCGTAAACCCGTAAATGTCGTATCTTATTCGTTTTAGCTCTGATTTTAGTGATTCTTTCGAGCACGTCTTCGTAATCAAAAGTTCTATCTAATTATGAAATGTGTTTGAAACTTGTTTTTGTAACTTTTTAGTTTAGTAACTTTGTTACAAGTCCTCTACCATGTCGTATACCACATGTCGTATACCACATGTCGTACATACTTAAGGTCCTTAGTCCATCATTTGTCCAAATATTGTTCAAGAATCACAAGATCCACAAGTCTACATACTTATTTGTTCATAAACTTTAATAAGTACACTTTTAAAGTAACTAGTTTATATATACTTTTTATACATAAACCACACTTGTACAATACTTATACTTCCATTCCCACATGATATTAACATCCATATAACATATGTAAAAGTATACCAAATCATATCCAAGTGTAAAAATCCATTTTACAAGTTAATAAGTTTCCTAGATGGTGATTAACTATATAAACATTATATACACATAAAATCACAAATGTAAAGAGTTTAGAGTTTTTAGATAACCTTAATATGATGTATGATGATGAACAATATGATCTAAACCCTAGTTTAGATGATAAACCCAAGCTTCCAATACTTAGAAAACCCTAACTTTCAAGAAAACCCTAATCTTAAACCTTTAAGTCGAGTGACATATTTTATAAAAATAATTATAAAATACAAGTCGAGTGAATACTCATTTTTATAGGAAAAATCATTTGGAACGCAATGGCGCAACTCTCGTGTTTTAATTCAATCATTAATTAGCCTAAACGAGCCCCGAACCAATATTGTACAAAAATTACACTATTGGTCCTTGTGTTTATATTTTCAAAATCTACCCTAGGCTATCCAAGACTTGTCATATCCTTTTTTTTATATAACTTCATACATATATAGATATAAGTAAAGGATTAGGGTTATACATTTTCCCTAGCCTCCATCTCTTTCTCTCTCAATTTCCCGGCCATATTTTCCGGCCATCCCAACTCCGGCCAACAGCCGACACACCACCTTCTCCCTCTCCACACCACCTCGCCATACATCATCCTCACTCCACCATATCACCTTCGTCATCATTTTCCCAACCCCGCTGCCACCATCATCACCTTGTCACCAACATCACCATGGCAGCCGCCATCACCATCACGCCACGCACGTCACCACGACCCACCCATCACCGCGGCCACAACACCACAGCCGTCATCACCTCGACAGCATAACCACCATCGTGGCCATCTCAACCACATCATCACCTCGCTGTACAAGCACCCCTAAGGGTGCGCTCGGTTTCGTTATAACAGCACCGAAAGGTGCGCTTGTTTTTCTATAAACACCAAAGGGTGCGTTGGATTTATTAAACCAGCAAGAGGCTGCGTTTGGTTGGTTTTATAGAAATTGGGTGCGTTCGGGCTGGGTCTCGGGACAACCATATAGGGCGTTTGGTTTCGTGGTTATAAACTTGGATGCGTTTGGTTCATAAGCAAAACCCGAAAGGGTGCGTTTAGTAGTTAAAACCACCAGCAGGGTGTGTTTGGTTCGGACCACTAGGGCACGTTTAGTTTTGTGGTTATATCGCCGTATAGGCTGCGTTTGATTTTAGAAAACTGTTAGGGCGCGTTTGGGGTTAACAGAAAAGTTAAGGGTGTGTTTGGTTTGGTATTAACAGCCGCAAGGGCTGTTTAGGGGTTCAAAGGGTGCTCGTTTGGTTGTTATGCCGCAGCAAGGGCTGCGCTTGGGTTGTGTTTTCATGGGTAAAGGTGCGTTTGGCTGGGTTCTCAGCCAACATGGGTGCGTTTGGCTTGTGTTAATAGCCATGGGGGCTGTTTGGTATAATAGAGAACGCGAGGGGAGCGGTTGGTTTATGAAAATCAGATAATAACATTTAAAAGATTTAATATATACATTTATATATTAAACCGGATCTAAATGTGGTGTTGGTTAAATAAATATTTTATTTATTATTTCTGGTTCTGTGTTTATAATAACTATTAAAAGATGTGGTTGGGTTTGCAACATGTATGGAATTGAGGGAAAATGATTAACTTTTGTTAATATGGAAAACTTTAAATAAACAAATAGGTCATGCCGGGATTTTTATAAATTACTACGTTTAGTAAATTTTTACAAATCTACTTTATTTACTATCTTGAAAGGGTCTTAAGAATTATTAAATCATGAAGACCCGATAATCAAACGTAAGCTATAATTTTAGAGATTTCATTTATCTAGTCCACAACTTTACAACGTGTCAAATTATTTAGTGTCATTTATTTTTATCACCTTTCTTATATAATACTTGGGAGGTATTATATAATTAGACCATTTTATTTTAATTGTCATCTTTTGAATATAAAACATGTCGTGTACTAAATACGCTTCGAGTTATACTTTTGGGTGTGTATCTTGTTATATAATTCACGATGTGAATTATGCACTTGGTCATTTTTCATTATGTAATATATACGGAATATATTACACACTTGGCGTTTACTTTTTAATTTATTTATTTAACCAACCACCAAACTATTACAACTTTAAATCTAAATCTTTTATCAACATATTACGTTGACATACTCATTCGTCGGAAAACCAAGTACATCATCCTAGGCTAGTGGGTCATAGCCGTTAAGATAAACCGAAACTTCTTTGTCGAG
>BQNB010180476.1:0-12673 GCA_026074375.1 Tanacetum coccineum | reverse complement strand
TTTGTTCTTTCAGACATGCCTCTTCATCGAGAGCTTCCTGTACTGCCATAAGGATTGTTAACCTAACGTCATTTGGGTTCGTCGCCATGGTAGAAAATGAGAAAATTCAATTGATAAATTTGTTTGATTGATAAATTTGTTTGAGAATGAGACTCCTTAAGTTATGACTTTATATATAAGCTAATATTTAACCACAATTGCAGTGATTAGTTATTCAATGTCAGAAAAAGTTGATGAGTTGTCTAATATTTTCATAAATCTCGTGATATTTGTAGCGATAAACAACATTGTCATTGAGTTGTCTTATCCGTTCCAGTAAAAAATATATTTGCAGTGATTAGTCATTCAATGTCTGAAAAAGTTGATGATTTGTCAATTATTGTCATAAATCGCGTGAAATTTTTAGTGATAAACAACACTGTCATTGAGTTGTCATATCCGTTGTAGTAAAAAAATATATGTATTGTCTAATCATGTCAGATATCTTGTAAAATATTAAGTGATAAATAAGGCTGTCATTGAGTAGTCTTATGTGATACAGTAAAAAGGCAAACGAATTTTAGAATCATGTCATATATTTTGTAAATTTCTAAATTTTAAACAACAGTGTTACTTTATAGTCATGTCTTCTACAGTTAAAACTAAATGAATTGTCAAATAATTATGTAAAACATAGAATTTTATATTATGACTTTAAATTTGTCAAATAAATTGTTAGCATTTGTCATGTTGATAATGTACATGATATTCACTTTACATTTGTTAATGCATTGTAAGCATTGTCATTGTGTTAATCCGTATGGTATATAAAAGTTAAAAGATTTGGAATTCTTCAAATAAATCGTATGAATAACAATCTTGATTCACATTATCCATTAGAAACAATACATAGTAGAAAAACCACATATAATCTAGGTGATTGGCAACTTTATTTGTTTCACTTAAAAAAACAACAACAAATAACAACACACATGGTTGGCCAGGTGGTCTTAAGCAACATGATTCTAGAATGCTATATTGTCATGTAACTGTTAGTGAAGTTTTGCTTTTCAGCAATGCTTCTTAACAATTCTTGTCTTGCTCTGATTAAGTTGTTTGTTGTACGTATATCCACTTCATGGGTCATGAATAGAGCATGTAATCCGTAGCTATTAAGGCTCATCGTAGGCATATTTTGCAACATTGTCATTTGTATCTCACGGTTACGCATTTCCTGACGATAACGAGTTAAGTTGCACAACAACTGGTTTACATGTGTGGCATCAGCTTCAAGCTCCCTTTGTAGTTTGGAAACAATTGTTTTGCATGTGTGGCCTCAGCTTCAAGCCATAGACCTTTTTTGTAGAGAGAAGAAGTGTGTGTGTGTGTGTGTGTGTGTTTGTGTGTGTGTGACAAGATTGTATTGTAGATGATAACCTAGTTGATATAAGGGAAATGGTATGGGTAGGTCCCTTTTAAATATCAACATAACGAGCTTGGCAAAACTTAGATTCCCTATTCAAATCATGGCATATAGCACATACATTATAAAGATAATGAGACATGCATTATTAGTCATTATCAATTATCAACTGTCATTAATTGTTTTATTAAGGCTGGTACTTAATTAATTAATTGATAAGAAAAATAGAAACAAATATGTACAATGAAAAGAACATTGTCAATAAATATTAGTGTACATGAATATTAGTACAAATACGATCTGTCAAAATGTTGAACAGTTGAACTTGTTTGGTTTCATCGTCTTCAAAGTGTTCTTGTTCCGCCCATTCAACCATTTGATCAAAAGTGTAATCATTTTGTGTTACCTCCCTTTTATCGTCCTCACTTTCACTTGACATTATTCATCATTTCTGCCAAGCTAGCATTTGGGAAAATATATTTGGCTATAATAAAATCAACACCTAGGTGGTCAATGTAAACTTTCAGATTGTAATTCGTTGAAGATATATCAAACATGACATGCATATCATAAGTGTTTCTAAGTGTGACGATTATTGTAAAGCCATTGTGCAGTATTTTATAATAAAGAGCATGAAACTTTATACCCAAAACTTTAAACAAAAATTGTTTCATCTCTTTTAGTTTCATTCTTGGAATGTTGAATATCATTGTTCCACCATTGACGTACATCATGTTTTTTGTGTCATCAAGCACCAATTGAGCATTGTTGTGACCCATAAAATAGAAAATGGTTTGCGTGTAGGGTGTGGTAGGTTTTGTTTTATTAATAAATCCTAGTTCACCAAGAAGTTCATAGTTATCAAACTTTTTATTTTCTAATTTATGCATTTGATGTAGATAGTCGAGTAATTCTTGTTGTTTTATTTTCGTTTCTTCGGAATACCTGCAAATGATTCTTCCAAAGAGCCATCAATTTGATCACACCCTGCTTAGATCTATCTGATAATAAGAAATGAAAAGAAGGAGTATCCCAGCAACTTTTGCAATGTCGTACATAACATTAGTATCATAATCATTCTTAATTGCTTTTATACCTGATAACATAATGTTTGGTGACAACGTGGAATATAGAGTAGTGAATCATCTTGGTATTTTTCTAGTAAGATAGCTAACCATATATTCAACATCTATTTGTAGAACATTTATATTTAGTACCGAACCATTTTGATAGGTTATTGGGCTAAGTTTAAATTCACCGTTGTGGTGTACTTCAAACTCGAAAGTAGTATTATTAAACGTCGACATGTTGTCAAAGAAATATAGAATGTGGAAATGAAATTTATTGTTGAATATATTTAGTTTGTATTACTGTATAATATAAGTCTATTGCATAGTGCCAAAGTAATAAGTCATATTGTTTCAAAATGATAGAGTCATTTTGTTTGTCTGAATATACCATTTTAATTATGTTGTACCACTTTCAATGTTAATCTGTTACAAAAAATACAAACCAAGAAGCCAAATAAGATCAGATGATGATAGAAACAAGCACGGGATAATATAAAATGTAAATCAGAATACGACAAAACAATCACAAAATCTAGTTATTTAGTAACTAGTCAAATAACCTTTTTGAACAAGAAGGTTTTCTTTGATTTTCCTTTTTGTTTCTCATCTTTGCGTTGATTGGCCACGACAAGTGAGGATATCTCAACCCGAGAAACATACATATGTAGTCGGCTTCGATGAGTTTGAGTATACGTGAGTAACATGTCGCGACCTCGTATAACATCAGCCAAAGGTACAAGACCTGAATCAATAAATAAAGAAATGTGGAGGAGTTTTCATCATAACCCAAAGAGTTTGTTAAAATTAATTTCACTTGATTTGTTGAAAAGTTGTCCAACTCTACAGGATATACGGTAGCAACCATCCCACCATCAAATTTTCTTCCAGGCGAACTAGTGAACCGTCCATAATGGTGTTGTAAAACCTTGAATGTCATTGTTTGAACTATAAAATGAGTTTTCTTAAACAATGTAATGTTGTTGTAAAAGTTGAACCACAACAATATGGTTTATATAGAGTGACCGGTAGCCCTATTTATTGTTTTCAATCAATCACATTGAGGTTGTTGAGAGTATTTAAAGCAAACATTTAATGTTTAAAGCAACATTTAAAATGAAATACATAACAGCATTCGTACCATATATTAAATAATTATCAACAAACCAACATAAATCATAAACATACAAATATTTAAAAACCAAACAAGTTAAGCCAACTATTTGAACCATGAGTGCTTAGAACATCTAGATGTTGCGATGCATTTTCTTGAGAATTGTATTGTTCATACATCTAAGACGATTATGTGTGATTTCCATTATATGGTTGAGATGTGTTTAGTGTTTGTGAAGAATGTTTGATCGTATGGCTATTGAATGGGTATGTGTGGTTTGAACATAATGGCTTATGATGAGTATTCTATGAATCTAGAAAGTTGTTGTCCATATATTGTTTGTGTTTTTTGGGGTTGTAGAACGATGTTTGTTATCATTTCCTTGTCTTTCTTTTCATGGTATTTCTTGATCATGGTTAGTCGCCGTGTGATATATAAAGGTGGCCCAACAGCAAATGGTTTATTGCACTGATCACGTATGTGTCCCGCTTGACTGCATCTGCTAACAGGGTCGTATGAACGCTTTAAGCATTAAAAAGTTGCTCTCGACCTGTGATTTGTATTCTATCGTTGGCATGGTTTTAGACGACTGGGTTTTGTGGGTTGTTCCATGTCTAGGAGGTAGGCTTTTTGAATAATGTGTGAGAAATTTCCTATCATGCATATTTGTAAAGAAATGAACATGATATAGCCTAAGTGCCTCGATATTTTTCTTTTTTAAACCAATCTGCTACAAATTGGACATGATCCGTCAAACCAAAATACCTTGTTACAGCTAAAACGTGACCACAAGGTATCCCGGAAAGCTATCATTTACGACATTGATAGGTGCATGTCTTAAAGTTGACTTCACGATTATATCGCTTGTCTGAAACTTGGTATCGATAAAGATTAACACCGTAAACATTCATGTGGCACTTTTCATCCTTTTCTATGCACTTTGTTTACTACCCAATCAGTTATTTCATTCGTCATATTTGCTACATTTAAACATAAACAAAAATCAATTTAGTGGTTCATATTATACAAAAATTTGATGCAAGTATTATGTTTCGAAATAACTGCGAGTTCTCGACATTTAAAGTACCATTCTTGCACCATTGCACGATACATATTGGCTAACTTTAACACTGGTAGCTTTCTATATAGTACAGTACAAGCATTAACAGACTCCACACTATTCGATGTCATATAATTGTAACGTACTAGTGGGCAATGCGCTCTTGACCATCTCTCAGGACCCAGCTTCACCAATAGCTTGTGTACCACATCAGGCTGACCATCCTGAAGATTGCCGCATTTTTTGATTGAAAATTCTTTGGTGTATATCCTGCATATTTTTCAGAATAGACCTTTTCGTTTTTTTATTTCCTTTTCAATATAGGGTTTCATCATTAGATAGACATAACATACCTGCAAATGCACGGCTAAAGGAACTCAATTTGACTGCCAAGTTATATCAGCATGCCTGTCAGATATGAATAGCAAATTAGGGCTATCACCTATGCATTCTTTAAGTACGGACATCCACCATGACCAACATGGACCTGGTTCCCCTTTGCTTATACCAAAAGAAGTTGGCATAATCTGGTTGTTTCCATCCATGCCCACAACTACCAAATTTGTTCCCTTGTATTGACCCTTTAAGTGTGCAGCATCTATTATAAGCAATAGTCATACATAATTCACAAACGTACGAATCTGAAATAAAATGTTATAAATATACTATGGTAACCTACTATTATTTAATTATTCAAAAAAGATGATCATGACTTACCGACGCACCAATGGCAATGAATAACAACTCGAAAACTCTTTTTTCGTCTGTTTTGATACGTGTGAATGTCCCTTGGTTTTTTTGTTCTAGGTTATAACAATAATACGGTAGCATTTCAAAAGCTTCAAACGGTGAACCCCGTATCTGTTGTATACCATAATCCTTCCCTCTCCATGCTTGGTGGTAAGATATATTTATTTTATATTTTGACAAAATATCTTGTTGTATATCTTTGCCTTTTAAAACACGCTTAGGGTCTTGTAACTTTAGGGTGAGAAGGTTAGCAATCACCTTTCTGTTGGCGTTTTGATAGTTAGGATATGTTTGAGTTTTTAGACATGTGTGAACATCATTCATATATGTAATGCTAAATTTATTTGTACCCCGCCACCCGCCCCTAACGTGTAGCATGAATCTTTGAGTCACATTCGTTAAAATAAAAGCGTTTCAATGAATACCTTTTTGGGGCTGACCTCTCTGATAACAATTGGTAACCTTCATCTAAAGCGTTCAATCTAATTGCCAACTCTAAAGCTTCCTTATTGTCAAAAATATTTCCAACCTTAAAGTTTGTTTCTTTTTTATATAGCTTTGAAATCATAGGTTTGGACTTGTAAAGTGGCGTTTCTGGAATGTCAGTCTAAAATAACATGAACTTTTCCCATTTATGTTAACTGGGTTATGGGTTTTCATCTACAACATCATTAAAAGAATTTTTTGTATCTTCGTATTCGTTGTAATCTCCGAAAGCAAAAGAGGATTCGGGTTTTTCAAAATGGGACTCATTTTTATGACTTGAATCATTATTTTTAAAATTACTAGGTCCAAAATTCAAAGATAGGTCATTGTTGAAAAAAGATATACTTGTATTATTATTATTAAAAATTTAGGGACTTACGTCTTCCTTAGATGGTCCGATGTTTTCGTAAGTTATTGGTTTAAAAAAATTATAAACAAAGTAATTTTAGTTGTTTCTCTTCCGCCAACAAAGCTTGTGGTATCGCAGAATATCTTATTTTGAGAAAACATACATATGTTTTAATTCATCTTGGAATATGCAAGCACACACTCACACAAACAAAAAATCCGTACCGTCCAGTCATCGATTTCCTGTGATGCAAAAGAAAGTTTTGTTAAATGACGACCAAAAACAAAAGCTGAGCTGAATAAACTATTAATGGATTAATATGTTCCAAATATTGAATTTCTCCAAAACATCATATCTGTACTACTTGTGTACCGATAAAAATCGTCATGCATAATGGAACCACGGATCATTTTTCATTTTCATGTCCAATTATAATGGACTGTGATTCATTCTAAAATTTTGAGGTCTCCCAATTGCCTTTATTGTATGTATTTTTTTATTTTTGGGGGAATTTAAAAAGTTAAAGAATTGGTCAAACAGTGAGCCCTAGGTTATTTTAAAAAAGAGTTAAACAATTTCATGAAATCAAAGAAACATTGACTGATACGAAAACAATAAAGTAAGAGGACAAGACCATTAACAAAAAAGAAACTCGCCTACAAAAATACTAAGGTTAAGAAAACATGTCAATATGGGGATGGACTATGACAATAATTCAATGTTTTTAAAAAAGCCATAAAAAAAAGCATAATCTAAACATGTCAAATCAGACATGGTCATAAACATAGGGACTGTGGTCAAAAATCGCGCTACAAACGATAACGTAAAATTAAACGGTGAGACCTAAAACAGCAATGAGTGACAAGTTACAAAACCAAGGATCCCAAACCATGTGATCACATCCCGGTGTTTGAGTCAAAATAAAAAGTCCTGAGTTCGAACAACACAGTTAGAGATTCGAAAAAAACTTAATGGTTAACACATACATTATAACAATAAGAAAACAATACGAGGATAAAAATAAAAAAATACTACATTCATTACAAAAAATAAAAATTACAGAAATTACATCACAAAACACACCCTAAGCCCCAACATCCAATGTCCCCGTCCACCCCACGTCACCCCTACTACCTCAACCCCCCACCAAACTCTCACGTCAGCACCCCCCCAACGAAGTCGCAAAAAAAAAAAAATAACAACCCACCCCCCACAACCACCCACAACCTACACCAACCCACCAAAACTAACCTACGATTCCCTACCCAAAACTATTCCTACAAATGACACGTCCCCCGCAAGGCAGCCCGCTGTGAAATCCCACGTAAAGGCTTAATCCAACCCCCCCCACACCCCCCCACCCTCCCCCACCACCCACCCCCCTACCTAGGGCTACCTCCCCCCCCCCATCCCCACCCCACCAAACGCGCAAGAAGAAACCGGGCCGATGTATATTAAAAAATTAAACAAAAAAAAAAAAGGAACTAAACTGACTAACCAACCATGAGGATAGGCTTGTGTGAGCCCCCCCCCTCCCCATTAAGAGCGCACACTTCCCAACCCCCCCCAAATGTCATATTCCCACTCGACTGGTTCCATCACCCATTCCATTTCTTGCGTAATTATGCTCACTCGCTATGGCTGTTGCTCAATCGTTGCTAATTTGCTCTTCATTGCTGCTAATTGCTGGTTAGGAACAACATAAAAATCGTTGCGTTGCTTTGCTGCAATGACTTTGTGTACTATGCTGTCTCTTATGCTATGCTTTGCTAGATCGATGCTTATAGCGTGTTCCGTTGCTTAGTGTGCGCTGCTCCCCAACTAAACAAATCGTTGCACCCCACTATTATGGTTTTTAGTAGGATATTTGGTGGTAGGGAGCTATTTGGTAAGGTCAGTGGTTCCTTATCATCTTTTACTGAATAATATCCAAGAAAATTAAGATAATGACCTTTGGGGGTGTGGAATGGAGAAATAGCAATCTACAAAAAAACACAAACACGATGGAATACAAAAAAACCACCATCAACTTCTAACGCCCATGCATAAATTATACGACAATCTTCGAAATCAAATATTACAGAAATAATAAGAGAGTCTCCTAGCTAGGAAATATATTACGGATGTGAAAACTCCCCAACTCCTATCTGTTCAGGCATGTCTTGTACATGAAATTGGTGAGTAACCAAATCAAATGAAACTATCATGTAAATTTTTTTAAGAAATACCATCATCGGTTATAAACCTTTCTGAGCCAATCCAGATATTTTACCATCTATAAACTCTTTGACCTATAGCCGTTTTATTCTTATTGATTCACTTGATGTGGTCTTTGTAATGAGTTTTAAATTATGATTGTTTTAGAGTTTTAAATTTATATTTAGCCGACTTAACCAAAAACAACACTTTTATAACGGGGCATTATACGTCGTCGGGTGGTAATCGGTCGGGGATAATAGGGTGTCGAACACTTGAAGCGTGGTTAATTCTCTTAAATTATTTATGTTTTGGTTATCTAATCTAAGTTATTTCTAATCTAAGTCAAACCTATGCTAATCCAATGTTAGTTTTAATCCTAATTCTAATAGGTAATAGGGGGGGAGGGGGGGTTTTCAGCCTGAGAGACTGAATGGCAAAAAACGGGTTTATGGTTAGGTAACTACACAATTCAAAACACTTTTAGAGAGTGAACTCTAACCCACAAAACAAATTAATCAGAAGAAAAAAGAGCGGTCTAGCCCTAGATGGAAAAACTGTATTAGCCATCATTACTAATGCCGATTAGAAGTTAGGTTTATTTATACAGTGCAATGATTACTTATCTCGAAACGTGAGCATATCATCTTAGACTATAGGCGGGATACCTACATCCAAAAGACCTAGAACACATTAAGTTCTATCACAATTGAAAAGCAATCACTGCATAAAGCATCCTTAATTTGCTTATTATAATCTATCTTAGGGATTAGAGCCATGGTGACTTGTTAAACCCTAGCTCATAGTGACTTTACCACTTATCTCCTAATAGCCAATATAATACCTAGTATTCACGTGTCCAACAATATCCAATTGGAAATTAAACAATCATTTGTTAAAAATTATCTAGATCACCTACTAGTCAACAAGTTCAATAAACGAAGGTAATTTCGGTTAACTAGTTAAGGCAGGAAGCGTATCCTTATCCTTAGCACGATTTTAGAAGGACAATACTTGTGATCCTATGGTTCTAGATGTATAAAGCACTATATGGAGAGCTATCCTGGCATCTAGATTACTTGGTCCGTCTCACTAGATCCAGTTAAATGATAGGTCGCATACAAAAGCACGTAAACATTCAGATTTTCATAATAATGGCTGATACCCAAAGGTATTAGCCTTCAAACATCATAATTAATACAAGAGTAATTGTTTTAGCCAAGGTAAACTAACCGAGTTAATGGATGATAACAAAAACTGAACGATTACAAAAGTATAAGAAATTACACACTGTCTTATATGGATTAGAATGCGTTGCAAGACCTGTTCTGCTCTTTTTCTCCTCTAAAAATCGACTTTTGTGGTTTAGGTATCGAGAATATGATTTAGCACACCTAAAACTTGTTTTTGAGTTTTCTATTTATGCTGTCTGGAAGTCGGCTCGATATGGCATATCTAATGGGTTAGATACGGTGTATTGGAGTTTCTTGGAGTAGGGACCATGTTTGATATCTTTTAGAATATTCACATGCAATATATCCCATACGGAGTATTGGACTTCTATGGATACCGCGTATTGAGCTTGTTTCCTTTGTGGTCTTTTGGTGAGTGCAGGCACGGATACGTTGTATCTTCCTTGATAGATACGGCGTATTGGTTTTCAAAATCATTAATCTTTAAAATATCTTCATTTAAGCTCCAGAATGCGCGCCTTTTGCTAATATTCACCAAGTACTCCATAATTACTACAATTCTTAAATATAAACGATTAAGTAACAATTCTTTGCAATAATTATACAAAATGGGTTAACTACATGGGATAAATGTTACTCTAAAATAGACGTTATTTGATGTCATTAAATATCCCCCCACTTGAATCCTACTTGTTCTTAAGTAGCCTTTAGAAGTTTATAAAAATGTATCCCTAAGGATATTTTTCGTTAAAGCATTTATTTGATCTATTACAAGTACGCAACCAAACACCTTACGAAATAAGAAGATGAAAACACTCAAATCACTAAACTACTCTGTGTGGTAACATGTAACTAATTCACGGGTCATTGCTCCAGTTCGTGGTCGAGTATACTATCATAGAAGCTTGGCCAAGGATACACAATCTCCACCCAAAAGCTAAGGAGTAACAAGATTTATAAGGTAAATATGGATTTGAGATAATATAAGGGCTTTTGGGTTGAATGCTCTAGAACTAATCATTATCGATACCAAAAATTCTAGTGAGGGGGCGACAAAGACCACACATACACACCCGTAACGACGGGATAGACACATGTGACTGCTCACTCCTACCTCAAATAAGCTAAAGAGTAGGAATAGTAGAGTAATATAGGGTATGGATCTTCTAACTTAACACCAATAGTTAATAAACAACAAGGCAGCTGAGACAGTGCCTACATGGCCATAACAACGGACTCAGAACATGCACGCTCGATCACATCCTCATTCGCGTAAAACCCATGGTTAATGATTAGGAAAGGGAATTAAATTGTTGTTAAAAATTACGAAACAAATAGATTAAGTCTAAAATACAAGTTGCTAGACACTTTTTCCCGACCGTTACCATGATAAAGACACAACTATTTACAACGTCTTGATCATAGATAAAAAAAACAACCTAAGTTGGCATTCCCGTAACGGTCAACTTCCCAAACATCCCATACTTTACATACTTTACAAGGCAAGTGGCGATATCTTGCACTTTATACAATACTCTACATCATCAATTTGTATCAACGAATAATCGATCCTTCGTGTAATTCCTTCAGTAGTTACGAAATGATTATCTTCAAACTACTACGAAACTCGGAGTAGTGTTACCATCTTCAGGATAATAATTCTGGATAATTCCTTCGATAATTCTTTCATTCTTCGGACGTACCATTAGTTGCGATGGTAGTAACAATAACATGTTTTGACTATAATATACATTCCCATTTGCGATGTGCAAATTTCTTCCAACCATAACCAAATAAAGTCACAAGGACTCAGGAAATCAAAACTAAACACTTTAACAACTATAAATGTAAAATACACGTTAATCTAACAGTTATATGCTAATGGTGTAAAGGTGTAGCGAAACAAATAATTGGTGTAGTTCCTAAAGGATTGGCTCTACAGGTTGTTCTAGGGGTATCTTACTCTTAAAGTGAGAGTAAACAAAGGTTTTATATGGGGTTTAACTAACCAGTATAGTTAGTTAATAAGCAACATGTAAAGGCGATATGGGTGTAATCCTAAAATTTACCTATTTAAACAAGTTACTCCATCTAAATCCATAGTACTTATCACTGCGGTCTCGAATAGATATACCAAGCCAAGTTCTAAAGTCTACAACATCACCAACACACTCATATTTTATGGAATTTAGGTAAACATTTGGAAACGTATAAGGTTAAATCCTTACAATATCTAACAAGGGTTATTGTATACGGGTTATGTATCAAGTAATTTTACAAAAGTATGCTTGAATTTTTTTTAGCATAATTTAAGCATTTTAGTGTGAAAATTAGGATAAGTAAACATTCTAATTCCACCCCCCACTTGATTACACAATGTCCTCGTTGTATAGATAAAACATTAAATACAAGAACTAAAAACAATTAGAATGAGAAAATCCCCTGAAATTTGCTCAGTAGATTCTCCATGTTGAGTTTAATTGAGCAAGAATATGTTGAACATCCGCCTTGAAGTTTCAAGATTTCAACACTTCAAGATCTCCAGATATGTAAATTCTCCACCAATATTCATCGATATTTCTTTCACGGGGTCATGTATAAAACATAGGAAAAAAACGTATATTCCTATCTTGGTACCTACGGTTAATTTAAACTAAACTAAACAAACTAAATACGGGTCAGTTTTGGTGAATACGCCGTATCATGTGCATGAATACGCCGTATTGCCTGAACTGACAATAATGTTTTTAAAATGCATAAAAAGTAAAGACTAGTAACGTCCAGACAATAAATACGCCGTATGGTATGGAGCGGATATGCCGTATTGATGTCTGGGAAGACATACTCGATAAAATTAAATAAGATTATGGGTTGTATCTCGGGAAGTACTTTTGTTTATAGTGAAGTCTTTAAGTTAGACTTTTCTTCAGGTTCCACACACTTGAAATCATCTTACTTCTTTATTTACCTTTAGTAATGGTGGAATCTTGTTGCATTGCTCATTAGTATGGTGTTTAAACCTCGGATGTGATCACACCATTTGGTAAGTTACTTCA